>SNQJ01S0145279.1:3387-14572 GCA_010110895.2 Picea sitchensis | reverse complement strand
TGTGTCAAATTTATGCATGCTTAGAAGTGTAGATCAGCATTTTAAAGTTCAAAGATCTATAGGTAGTGTTATGTGTTTTAATGTATTATGCATGTGCTAACATTGAGTAAAGAAAACACTTGCAAGGGCACCTTAAAAGAGCACTTAACTATCAAATATTGAGCAGAAAGTTGGGTGACTGTTTGTTGTCCAAAAACAGTAAGAAAAGACATCCATACTAAGGTCAAGGACAGAGCTTAGATGGAATCCTCATAGGACCTCAGAAACTCTATAGCCCAAAGGTGTTTACTGTATCTAGACAGAACTGATGTTGAACTGCTGCCATAAGTTAACGAGAATTTCTGTTTGCTCCAGATGATGTTTGAAATCAAAATTTGGAAGGGATAATATAACCCTCCACAAATATTTGTTTAATGCATATCAATGGAATATCTCCTTGAGCCTTTCACTGATCAATGACAATCTCCACGGTTTGTGCGTAATGATTTGTTACCATTAAAGCTTACAAATTGCATATTTAGAAAAAAGTGTGAAGGTGGCAGTGACGGCGAAGAGTGATTAAGGATTAGAGATTTCGTAAAGGCGCCAACTGGACAACGCATGAAAGAGATTGCATGATGCTTGAAATGAATACTTGGAAAGGATAACATAACTCTCCACAAATCTTGTTTTAATTCGTATTAATGACAAATCTTCTCCAGCCTTTCGGACATTAGTGACAATCTTAACAGTTCCTGCACGATGAGTGATTAGCATTAAATCTTAATAATTGCATATCTAGAAAGAAGTGAGAAGGTGGAGGGAATGGCGAAGAGCGATTAAGCATTGCACATTTCCTCCACCCGCCAACTCGTGAAAGAGATTCCAAGAAATGGCCAAGTATGGAAAGCGGTCGGGTTAGCTTCAAAATAGGGTCACAAGTTATACTCAGGAGACATGACGGGTCAATGGTCAAATTGAATGTCTCTGAAATTTTGACTACATAATGTGTAACACAGAACAGGGCACAATGACGGATTTCGGCAGTCAATTTGTATATCGCAGAATCCCGAGTGTTGTTTGTAGGTAGCAAAACAATGGAAACGCAATGTTGACCAAGCCTGGCCAGGAACTGGTGATGGTAATAGTGGTCAAGTATGCAATGGGTAAGCGGTTGGTCGAACTCGTGATGTAAAATCATGAGACATACTCGGAACAGGGAATATTGACGGGCTTGAAAATAGGGCCACAAGTTCTACTCAAGAGACGTGAGGACCCGATGGTCAAATTGTATGTATCCCAACTTTTGATTGCAAAATGTGTAACACAGAACAGGGAACAATGACGGACTTCGACGGTCAATTTGTATATTGAGGAACTTCGGGTGTTGTATATAAAAGCATGAGACATTCGGAAAAACAACTAAGTAACCAGAAAGGGAAAGCAAACAAGAAAAAAGAAAGAGGAATTTGGTTGCCAATTTGTAGTTAGAGGAAGTCCGAGTGTTGTTTGCATGCAGCGGAACAATGGAAACGCAATGTTGAACCCGCCTATCCAGAAACCCGCAATCCAAAAATTTTGTTGAATATGAAACGGGGAAGCGGTCAGTCGGACTCATGATATAAAAGTATCAATGGAAATCTGAAGACGTGAATACACCAACCCCCACACCTAGACATTTTCTGAAAAATGACTAAGTAACCAAAAAGGGAAAGCAGAGGGCAAAAAGAAAGGGGATGGAAATTTTCGGAAGCGGGAATTGGCGTAAGAAAGTCCCATTGATGGTCTTAACAGTAACTATGAAGTGCATTAAACAGGTGAGCGGGCTCTTCAATCAAGGAATAGATAAAGCGAGCCATGCTTATAGTTTCCAGGATGTGTTTGTATAAGAGAAGCATCGAAAAGCCACAAGAAAATCAATTTTGGGATGTTTAAGTAAAATTATTGTACTGTCAACTTCACTGCAAGTATAACAACGACGAATTTGAATTTTAATGTCTTGTCGTTGATATAATAGTTCCATTGGACTTCACATAGTATATATCCTTTTATTTCAAAATATTCCTGGAGATGAATTTTGCTAAGTTCATCGATCAAGGAAAAGTGTTAAAACAAGCCACATACTACATTTTCGTCAGAGAGCTTATATTAAAAGGCAAAGCATGCCCTGTA
The DNA here is from genome assembly GCA_010110895.2 of Picea sitchensis. Taxonomy (NCBI): domain Eukaryota; kingdom Viridiplantae; phylum Streptophyta; class Pinopsida; order Pinales; family Pinaceae; genus Picea; species Picea sitchensis. The sequence continues at coordinate 12,421 of SNQJ01S0145279.1, read as the reverse complement.
TATTCTTTAAGATCATAGAAAAACTGCTAGGATCTTGAATGTATCATCAATTTTCCAGAATGAAGCATACAACCAAGAGCCAAGTAAACACCAAATGTATTGAAAGTCGATGCACAAGGCAACGCATGAACACAGAAGGGCCAAGTGAGATCCCACAAGGGTCCATAGAGCAGTACGCATCGACCTATGCATCAAACAATTTGATATATAAAAAAAACACACGTGGCATTGGTTTTCTCTTACATCTGGTATATGTTCCCGTGAGAAAATAATTGGGGCCATGAGATATGAACAAAAGTCTGCCAAACACAAGACAGCACAGAACCAGCGAAGCTTTGCCATTGTATCCTAGCTATAACCAAACCCCAAAATGGGGAACACGAAACTTGTCGATTATTATTTTACCATGAAGCAATATCACTATGGACATTTTCTTTTGATAGTGCCATGTTCTATCACTACCAGTTTTAACAATGCCAAATTTCCAATATTATTGGAAATACCTAATGGTTCTGCCCAGAGGAGCAAGCCATTTCGACAGTTCAAAGAATGGGCTTGAGTTATTCACAGTTGGATACTTTGTATGGGGTTTGTCCTCATGCTTCCCATTTCTGGACTAAACAATCTTATGCGCATGTACATCAGCAATAAATGCACCTGCTTGTATGAATTCCAATGCTCGAACTCCCCAATCTCTATACAGAGTTATGAATATCTCAAGCTCATGTTTCAATCCATGCTGAGCCCTTTTTTTTCAATTAGGGCATCGAGAAAATGCAGATACCATACCATAAATGTATAGTTGGAGATCATCTTCTTTTTTATTTGGGTACCCAAAAATGCAGAAATCCTGCCATGGCTATATAGTTGGAAAACATTTTTCCAATTTGGGAACCCAAAAAGGTGCAGATTCCTCCAACAAATCCACAGCCAGCCGCCAATTTTTTTTCATTTGGACACCCCAACAAATATGCAAAATTCTTACTGGGAGATGCAAAAAAACATGAAAATGACAACAACGATATGATTTGTAGTTAGATTCTCCTTGTTTTTTCAAGTGCACAAAAAGAGAATCTCTGGAAAGAAAATTTTACAGCCATAGATGTAAACTCTGAAGAACTCGAGTCTGACAAACATTCATTTGAGTATTGAAGAAAAATTACAGACACACATGAGATTTTTTCGTTTTCTTCCAAAGCTTGATATGATTTTTTATTTTTTTTTAATATTTTTTCAGCTGATATGCAATATTGCATTGTTCTCATTTAAGGTAAATTTGTTATTTATCTGAAAGTCATGCAGCATGTAGACATTGTTTGCCTTTTTCTGTAGGTATACTTCATATGGAAATTCTTCTAACCCAGGAAGCACATCTTGTAACAAAGGCTGTCTAATTGTACAATGTACGATTGTGTTGCCCACGGTTCGGATGGTAGCATTGAGTCAATGTCTATATATGTAAGGGCATTTTTTATTGCATCACAAACAATCAATTGTATCATCATTTATAAAAGCAGAAGAAAAAGCAGGAGAGTTTCATTTGGCACATACAGGCTCGAAGGGGGTCGAGTACGCATTCCCTGCAACCAAAACACCCTCAACCTAGGCACGTGAGCATAGCAGTTAATATATTGAACAATATAATATACAACTGCACAACAACAACAAAAAGAAAAACTGCAGAAAATTGGTGAAGGCAATTTGTATGAGCAAAGTGAGGATGAAATTGTAGATGTATACGCACAACAGTTGTAGAGCTAGTTAGTTTCTTGAGATCCTGTACTATGTTTGTTCGCAATTTTGTTACAAATGTTGCTTGGGTTGTGCGAAAAATCATTTCTTTAATATCTCTTTTCTTTGTTATATTTTTGAAGAGCATAAGTGGAAATTTCCCTTTATGCAATTGTTGTTCCATTGAGGAAAACAAATTTGAATAGGTGTCGAACAATTGCAGCTGCAACATGGAACAGTGCAATAGTTGTGTAACATACCAGAGATACATGGACATGTGAAAGTAAAGGACAAAATTGGATATGGAGAACGGTACCATTGCCTTGTCGTTGTCTGACTCTCCATCTTTTATATGGAGAATGTGTTGCGAGCCAAGTTTTCTCGCAAGTGTGACAGCTGCACCAATGGTTCCGATTGGGTAAGTGTCATTGCTCTGTGCAAGTTGGCTGATAGTTGTGTCCGGGACGAAACGATATTCTGAACAAATTGCGGAATTTTTTTCCACAATACTTGTTTCGTTGAGCGATATAATCCGATCACAATCACCATGGTCATATATTGTTTTGGGAAATATATTAAAATTTGTAATGGATACCCCATTACCTGGCAATATCTTTTCTGCATGTTTCTGGACAAGTTGTGTGGGAATAGTCAGTGTGACTGTCATCAGGGCCTCGTTGTCTATCATGTCAGCACACATAATGGATCTAGTTTTGTTTGCCTTGTCCAAGTAGGTGCTATAGACGACCATTATGTCCCCGACGAACACGTGTCCAGTTCGGCGATTGTTTAAGCCCTCTATTGATAGTATTTTGGGCGTTATAAGTTTATACCTGGTGACATTTTTTGAACAAGAAAAGTAATGTGAACGGTAGTCTGCATTAATTTTTTGTTTTCTTTTATCCTGGCATAAATGTACAAGTAGACGCACAACTTGGATGAAGTATGGAGCCAGACTTTTGCAACTAGACCTCCTAGTCTGTGGAACTTGCGCTATGTTCGGCGTCTCACTTGCGCTCGTTGATACTTCTTGTGAACTGCAAATTATGTGTTGCAGATGACATCAACATATTTACAATGGCATAGATGAATAAATAGCTGAGGATATTTGTTTGGTAAACATATGAGGAACACAATGTATGCATATTTACCTTTGGCCTTGTCGGTCTGTTGACGTTTGCGATGATTGACTGCTCATGGCCATGTCACTAGTCCAACTTTTTCCGATGCAAGCATGTGTAAATGAACATCAGAAGGACTAAATAAGAATATGCATTGTATATTGTCCATAATTGTTCTGAATGTCATATACAGGGTCGAAGGAGATGGAATACGAAATAGGGTGTCAAGGGATACTCAGGAAACATGAGGACCCGGCGATCAAATTGTATGCCTCGGATTTTTTGACTGCAAAAATGTGTAACAGGAAATAGGGCATGATGGGGGGGTACGACGGCCAATCTGTATATCGCGGAACCTCTGAAGCTAGAGGCGCAATCTTGAACCCGCCAGCTCGAGAACCCGGGATCGAAAAAGTGGCTAAGTATGGAATGAGGAAACCGTCGGTCGGAGTCGTGACATAGAAGCATGAGTATAAATGTGAACCCATGAGTCCGCCAACTCGCGCACCTAGACATTTTCGGAAAGACGACTAAGCAAAGAAACCAGAAAGCGAAAGTAGACGAGAAAAACGAAGGGGAATTCGGTTAAGTATAGAAGAGGGGAAAAAAAGGGATAATAGAAAGTGGGAAAATTAGAAATGGGAGGGCAATGTTTGGAAGCAGGAAGTCTCAACAAAGGCCCATTGTTGCCAAATCATCGTTTTCTAGTCGAATATTATATGCGTCCACCTGTTTTGTTTGTTTGATTTACTAGCACAGTTGGTATACCTTTTCGAAGATTGTACTACAGCCCCCTCTGTTGTGGCATATAAGAATTCTTCATGTCCAACCAATCTGTTTCTTTCAATGTAGCAACGTCGAACATACAGTGGACATGAAGGTAAGTTAGTATGTAGAAAGACATGTAAAAGAAAGAAATACAGTTCTATTTATTTCAATGCAACAGCAAAGAGAATACAATTCACATGAGGATAAGTTACTTTGTAGAAAGATACGTAGTATCTACATACAGTAAAATAAGTGCAAAGCAGTAGAACAAGTAGAACAAATACACAGGCAATAAATGAAATACTAAACACTGGAATATGAAATAAGAGTAGAGGCATGCACCTTTGTAACTCCTCCTCTACATCCGCGGCAAAGAGTCCATTGTCTTCTCCAGCCACTATGTTTGTTTAAATGTAGCAGTGCAGAAAAAATACAATGGACATGAAGGAAGTTGGTATGCAGGAAGACACGTAAAAAAAATAAACAGAGTTCGATTTATTTCAATGTAGCGGCACAGAAAATACAAAGGACATGAAGATAAGTTATTATGTAGGAAGGTATGCAATATCTACATACAATAAATTAGGTGAACACATATACAGGCAATAAATGAAATACAAAACAATGGAATATGAAATAACAGTACAAGCATGTACCTTTGTATCTCCTCTTCCATAGCTGCAATAAAGACTCCTTCGTTTTCTCCAGCTATTCTGTTTGTTTGAATGTGGAAATGCACAAATACAATGAACATGAATGGAAGCTGGTATGCAGGGGAGAACAAGTAATATGTACATACACTAAATGAGAATCAACGAATAGAATAAAAGATAGTTAGAAACATGAACCTTTGCTTTTCTTCATCCATGGTTGTAATTATATAAAGTTGTTCCTGTCCAAAATATATTACAAGCCAGAAAATATTAAGAAATTGCATGGCCATAGCTGAATGATTCTGGTTTTCTGCAGCAAAGTATCCAGATATGCTTTGAGACATGAAAATATAATTTTGCAGTATCTTTGGTGTCCATCTCATATTTCAAGTACAAGACAAATTGTATTGTGGTCACACCAGTCTGTGTACAGGATAAAGAGGTTGTATTGTGATATGGGCACATTTCACCATATATGGTTAATAAGTGTGTTTTCCACATGTTTTATTTTAACAAAAAGATAGCAGACATTGTAATTACACATGTAGTTGTCCAATTATTTGTTATGCCACTATTTTGTATCATGTCAACACTGAAGTATCCTAGAATGATAATGGTTTCGTCCAAATGTAAATGGTGTGATGCATTTGAGAACACATTCATTGTGCTAGCAATGTTGCACGCCAAACAGCATAGAAACTGAATACTGCAATTTGCAATCCACGGAACACCACTCTTGCTAGCACCATCTCAGTATCCTTTTCTTCTACAAGAACATTTTAAAAATACATGTAGGTATGGTCTAGAGCTAGGAAAAAGAATTGAAGCAAAATTTAAGAGCATGATAGGCAGGCATGGGACAAGCGCCAAATCTCGACTTTGTCAAACATGGCAAACGAAAAAACCACAGGTCCACTTGCAGGTGCAAGACCTGAACACCGCAAAGTGCAAAAAAAACAGCTCCAACTGCCGACACAGGACCCCAACCTTGCAAAGCCGAAGTAAACAAAAGAAAACAGCAAGCAACAAACCATATAGCAAGCACGAACATGCCCAACTGCAGCCCCAGGACCTCAAACTCGCAAACTTGAGCCAAACAACAACAAGCAGCAACCGACGAACCAATGAACCAACGAACAAGCAACAACCACTGAACCAGTAAACAACATATGTATCTCCAACGATTACCAAACTGCAGCCCAAGCACAGAAGGAACCGGAATCATATGATGAGCATGCCAGTAGAAATAATAAAACATTCTTACTTGCAAACTAAAAACAGTGAACAACAAAGAAAGAATAGAAAATGAAATTATGGCATCGAAACTTACTCCAAAATGATGAATGACAGAAGCGCAGGTCGAATTGTGGGTGCAACACCTAGACCCCGCAAAGTAATAAAAAACAGCTCCAACTGCGAATGCAGGACCCCAACCCTGCAAAGTTGAAGTAAACAAAAGCAAGAAACAAGCACCAACAGGTCCAACCGCAGGCGCAGGTCCTCAACCTTAAAAATTTGAACCAAACAACAACAAGAAGCAATCGACGAACCGGCGAACAAGAAGCACCCACCGAACCAGTAAACAATGTATGTATCTTCAACGATGACCAAATTTCATTCCAAGCATAGAAGAAGTATGAAACATACAATGGCTATGCAACTGGCGGTGGACTACAATATTGTCCAAATTCACTGCAACATTGTATGGAAAATTTTGAGGAAAAATGTACTCTGCGAAGCCTATTTAGGTAAACATTTAAGGTTGTCAGGTTGTTTAAGGGCCTCGCGGTATGCAAACATTTAAGCTGTCAGGCTTGTTTCAGAACCTCGCGCTATGTAAACATTTAAGTTACCAGGCCTATTCAAGCACCTCAAAAAAAGTGTCAATGCTCTAAACCTTCGGTATGTAAACACTTCAATACAAATAGAAATAATAATAAAAGGACATATTAATATGAAGTCAATGAATTATCGATCGCTATAGTCCCTCTACGCCTTCGGCAGGGACTAATAATAAAAAAACATTAAAAAACAACATCGATGCTCAGAACTTTTGGTATGTAAACATTTCAGTAAAAATGTAATAAAAATTAAAAAAGAGCGTCTAAGCTCAAAACTTTGGATATCTAAACATTTACAACATTGGGAACAGTGAAGTTGGATATAAGACCTCCAATATATTCTCAAATGAGACGATGACATATAAGATTTTTTTATTATATAAAAATTAATGTGTTTACTTCTATAGTACGAACAATACAGATGATGCAAAAATTTATAGTCAAAGGACATATTAATATGAAGTCAACGAATTATCAATCACTATAATCCCTCTGCACATTCAGCAGGGAGTAATAATAACGCTAAGTTGATTGTTTAACTCTTCTTTGAACCTGATTCATTTTTTCTGGCCCATCTATATTCTTCAAAGTATATAAAAAGGAGTTAGTCGAAGCCTTACCTTTGTAGAACTTCATCTATAAGTGATTTGGACTTTCCAATTTTCTAAAGAAATTAGCAAGTGGTAGGGATTTTGATTGTTTTATAATTATATTTTATGAAGAAGCTTGACCTTTTAGTCCTAATAACAATACCGTCGCCCCTCATGCTTCTGTAAGTGCTTCGGATTTTCTACTTTTCTAAAGTAATTATCGGGTGGTAGGGATTTTGATTATATGCAATCGCTTTATGAAGAAGTTAGACCCTCCAGTCCTGATAACAAGACCATCGCCACTTATGTCTATTGCTTTGCAAAAGAAGATCTGTGTCTGTTGGTTTATTTGGAGTAGATCCAGATAAGGAATGTTACAAGATTTCAAGCCCCCCGCGCCACTATTATCCTAAGGAGTATTATTTGAATCATGTAGTCTCTTCAATACCGGTTTAGTTTTTATTTAGATGGCATACTTGTTTAATGGCAGGGAGTTTGTGAGCCCATCCACTATAGAAATCATAAGGGGGAGAAGTGATACAAGGGGTTTGTGGTTAAGTATTTGTTGCGGCAGTTTCATTTAGCAGTTAAGTATTGCAGATGTATACATGTATATCTGTATATCTGTTTTGAAACTATAGAATTTTTAGATGGTTTACTTGTTGTTTAATGGCAAGGAGTATGAGATCCCATCCATAACAGAAATCTTACGATGGTGAAGTCATACAAGGGGTTATTGGTTTAATTATTTGTTGTGGTTGTTTCATTTAGTGGCCAAGAATTGCAGGTGTATAGATGTGTATTTGTTTTGAACCTATGGGATTTTTGGTGTTTTGAATAACTTCTAGTGGAGTTGACAATTGGTTCATCTGTTAGACAGTTCGGCTGAGTACTTCAGGGTGTCTCTTATGGCTCTGGTCCTCCACAATCTATAGTTCTATGGTTTCTGACTGGAAGTTGCAGACGATACACTAGCATAGTTTTGATGGGTGGTCTTGAAAGCAAGTTTTAGTAGGTGGGGTGAGTTTTGGTGCAAAAACATCATTCAAGAGGTTTGTTAATAAGGGTTTTTTAAGTTTCCTAAAATTATAGATATTTACCCTTGTGCTCAAGTCCACAGAGTTGTGTTTTATAGGTGCAAGATTGTATGAATCAGTCCTGTAAGCCTAGGAACAAGATGTAATGATCCCAAGCCATTATGCAAGGATCATCACGGTTTTGGTTTCTTTTAAAACTTTTACTGGTTGTGGCATTCTGTCAAACACCTTGTTGATCTACTTGTTTAGATGTGTTTACTTGTAGGATGGCCTCTTGATTTCGGCCTTAGGGTTTACTGATGTGTTATATATGTGTATTGCAGAAATAAACAAGAAGATATAACCATGGAACATACCTCAACCAAATGCAATATGATAGACAAGCCAAAACATCTCAAATCTGCTTTTATTCATGAAATAGAGAAACCTGCTACAATGAAGATATCGATCTGGAATGCTCAACAGATGGCTAAGAAGATGGACAATAGAGCTGCTACAAAATGCTTAGGGAAGATACTATAAGCCTCCAAAGGCTGGATAAGAGATGAAGACTAATGCCAAGGTAGATTTGGGCAGTATGAAGTGCCAAACCACCACTGGAAGATGCCACGTCCTGCTGGAACTGTCAACCCCTACAATTTCGGCCCTACTGTCAAAGACCTCCAAATGCTATGCTAAAGATGCCAAACTATAGATCTGGATGAGTGGAAACCTCTCCTGAAATATCAAACTGAAATACCAAGGGAAACTCCTCCAAATGCTAAATCCTCCAATTGAGTTGCGCCCTCCTGAAACTGCCAAACCCTACAATTTCGGCCCTGATGAAGGAGGCCTCCAAATGAGCCCAAACTCAGCCAAATGATAGATCGAGGTGATAGGATCCCCCACCTGAAGTCTCAGGCCGAAATGCTATGGATAACTCCTCCAAAATGAATAGATATGAATCTCAAAAATGCCCTCCTTCTCTCCAATTCGTCCCACTGCTCTAGGAAATAATCTGAACCATAAAGCTCTCTCAAGAGGCACTAGAAATCACGGCTAAGGCCCTGCAAGTAAAACCCAAATGCTCAAATGTCCAAGAGCCCTCTCAAACTCCTACAAAGAACCTTCCTTCAAGAATGGTGTGCCCCCCTTGCTGGAAACCCCCAATGGTGTGCCCCTCCTCCTTCCTGTGCTTGTGGCTGGTGTAGAACCCTCCTGCACTGATGTAGGACCGAACTATAATGGTGTGGGAGAGTATTGCATCTCCTAGACCAAGCTTGGGAAAATCTAGGTGGAATCTTTCACCACCGA
>SNQJ01S0145278.1:2196-26314 GCA_010110895.2 Picea sitchensis | reverse complement strand
TGTATAAGTTGATTAATCTAGAACAAGGACTAAAGTATTTGGGTTTCTTTTTGAATCCAAATCAATATAAAAATGTGATTGACAATGGCTAATGGCTAAAGTGGAGAAGAAAATAAACACATGGTGCAATAGATGGTTGTCCAAGGGAGGTCATTTGGTTTTGGTAAAATAAATTTTGAAAGTTATTTGAGTCTACTAAATATCGTTTGCCTGGGTCCCAAAAGGTGTTTTGGAAACAATTAGGAAATTTTTCTACAAGTTTATCTGGTCTGGAGATAAAAATAAAATAAAGGACTAGTACTGGCCTCTTAGAAAAATATGGAACTACCAAAATCCATTGGAGGATGGGGTTGCACAAATCTTATTCTCTTTTCAAAGGCTCTTGATGCAAAAAATGCATGGAGGATAATTCAAGGAACATTCCTGTGGGTTTAGATATTAAGAGATAAGTATATATCCTCTAATAAAGTGGAGGATTGGATAAAAAATCACATCAAAGATACAAATAATTCCATAATAATTTCGAAGGCTATTATCCATGCTTTCCATCTGGTTGGCAATTGGTCGATATGACAAATTGGAAAAGGTGATACACTGAAAATATGTCTTGAACCATAGGTAGGGAGAAAAAGTATGTACAAACTTCCCTTTCAAATGATTCACGAGTTAAGGAATAAATGTTACTTTAATATTAGATAGATTGCAAACTAGGCAAGGACCACTACTTGGCAACAACAATGGTTATCATGAGAAGAAATTGGTTTGGGGTCAGAGTATGCAGGAGAATGTAAAAAAACATATATCTCATGATAGGAAACAATGTTAGGCTTAAGGAAGAAGAGGATTAGCCTATCTAGTCATTGAATCTATATAGAGCACTAACTAAAGAAATGTTCCCATAAGAGGCTACAAAGCACTAACTAAAGAAGGAAGAGAAGACCGATAGATCTAGTGGTGGAAAATTATATGGAAATTAAATGCCCAACCCAAAACAATATCTTTATGTGGATGAGCATACACAACAAGACTCCCACATGAGATGTTCTTCAGAAGGGGAATTTTATAGGGCCACGATGGTGTTGTTTATGCCACCAAGTAGAAGAATCTATATTTCACCTCATGCTGGAATGTCCATACTCCAAGGAGGTATGGAAAGGGGTGGAAATCATAATACGAATTGGGAATATTTGGGAAGATATAAGTCTTAAATAGGCCTTCAGAACCTAGTGTAACAAAAAGGAGACTTCCAAGATCAGAGCACTGCCACTTAACATAGTTTGGGGAGTATGGCTTGCTAGAAATCTAAAGTTGTTCGAAGACAAACAAACACTTATCCTCAAAATGTGTTGTCTAGTTATTGAATATTTTAAATGCCTACCCATAGGTGCAAAATAATCTATCTCTCATATGCAAGGTGAAGTGATAATAAATAAGGATATTCCATGGGATTTTTTTGATGGTGCATCATAGGGGAACCTTTTAAAGGAGGTTTAGGAGACATTCTATACTTATCTTCACATCACAATGTTTCCTTTAAAGCTAGAATTGGTCAAGAAACTAACAACTTCTGTGAATTGATGGCTTTAAAATTGGTCCTAAAACTAGCAAAAGAACTTGGTGTAACCCAATTACAATTTTTTGGAGATTCGAAGCTGGTTTCCAATGGGTGCACAAAGAAACTATTATCGAGAATTTTACATTATGACCCTTGTATTATGGAGTTGTCAATCTACTAACATATTTCTCATAACCATCTTTGTTTTCTATTTATAGGGATATGAATAGTGTTGAAGATGGTCTCTCAAAAGACGGAGTTGGGTTTGAATGAGGAACCTAGATTATTTTAGTAATTTAGAATGGATATAATACATAATATATCCATGAACCATGGACCTAACTTTAGCCATTGCAATTTCTATCTTAGTTTTTGTATAATGATGGACTTTCATAGATCTCTGGATGATTGATTAATGTACTTTTTAAAATGTCAAGTTTGTCCTTTTTGAAGAGGCTACTAATATAATTGAATAGGAACAATTTTCAGTTCTTTTTGTAATGATGGATCAAACATAAGAATTTCATGTAAAGGGATGAACAACACTTATGAATTCCATGGGAATCTAACAATGTATATATATATTTTTATATTAATAAAAACACATTTTTTTTTTCCTTTGAAAACAAAATTCCTCTCCACAATGTAGACAAGTGAATAATCATTTTTTCCTTAGTCTCGAACCACAAAATCAAGAAAAATAGACACGATGAATCAATTGTTGATGAATTGCAATGACTTATAATTATTAAAACGATTTGAACTATTCCAAAGGAAATATTATACCTCAACATACTTTGAGCCCTAGAAAGTCATGGATTGTCTAAGAAATCAAACCATACATTGCAAATGACCTTTTAGGTATAGCTCATTAAATATTAGACATATAAATGACATTCCATACAAGCAACATCTCCTCTATGAATAATTCCGTAAACATTCATGTTTCTAACTTGATGTTTTCCAGGCACAATAAGATACAACATCGGATTCTCTTTCTACACAACCATCCAAGGAGGGATGTTATAATTTATTGGAAGAATGGTCCAATTTGTATACTTTGTAGATAGGACAGAGAAGGGATTCACTCCATCCATTCCTAAGCCTATATTTTTCTGCTCATGTATAATTTTTTTTAGGCCATGTATGCTCTATGCTCTTCATTGCCTTAGAATTTGTAAGAACATGCAACACAACTTTCCCAGTCCTATTTTTTACATGCCGATCCCTATATTCAAGTAAATATTTATAATGAAACATGCATTTCAATCTTGGGATTATGGGCAAGTGGCTTAATACTTTTTGTGGGAAATTGTTTCCCTTCACATTAGAGTGATTGTGTTGTTTTTCATTTTGGACACACAGAATTAACTTTGCATCATCCTTTGATAATATACAATATTTTGGACATGCATGATATACTTTGTGATCAACACCCAAATTAGTCAACAATTTGCAAGCATATTTACATGTACTAGAAAGCACATTTCCTAATGGTAACAAATTTTTTCCAAGGAAAAATATTTGGGCATTGGGTACCACTCGAGGAAGAAAGTCAACCTCTCTCTAAGCCCAAAGGAAAGAGTGAGGTTGCTAGTACCTTTCCAATACCATAATATCTCAATTAAGAGCTCAAACATGTCGCTTACGAGACTTGACTTAAGAATCATTTCTCCCAACCACCTAGGCTAGACCCAATTGACTAATGGAAACAATTTATATTGCAAATCTTGACATTAATTGACACTAGCCACTAATTAAAAATTAAAAAGTTGACAATATTTAATAACTTATAAAGCACATTATTTTATTATTTTATTTTGTTTCTGTAGAATGCATTTTCGAGGGAAACCCAATGGGCACTTCCCCTTATTTCGAGAATGGTACCCAAGGTAAAAAATAATCTTTAGGGCTCAAGTCTAGGTCAAAATATCAACAATAATAGGCTAACTAAGAGTAAGCATACCATATAGAAATATTTGAACCAAGGCATGGGAGGAAATGACATTCTGTCTCAACCACTCTAGCTACACCCAACTCACTATACAACACATTATACTATAGTACACATCTCATTATATACCTTAAAAATGGCTTTATTCTGTAATTATGAACGAGGTGTCAAGTGGTTGTAGCTCAATTGGTTGGGGTGGGAGTTTTCTCCTCCCCACCAAGGTTCGAGTCTCATCTATGTGACATGCTGTTCTTTGTGAGACAATATTCTTGAAATTATTGACCCTCCTATGTTCTTCAGATTTTTTGGGGGGATTAATATGGATGTAGCGAGCTTTGCGCCGTGAACCACAAAGGAAAAAAAAATAGGACCGAGGCACATTGCCATTGGTGAAATAATAGTAATCAAGCAAGTTATGCATGTGTTCTTCCATTTTTTGTCTTATGCTTGTGTTGAATGGATCAATGTATCTATGCTTGTCTTACCCATTTGATTTTCATTTCAATGAATGTGTTAAATGAGAAAGTAGCGTTTGGCCTCCTCTTATAATGCATGTTTATTCCTTCTACATTATGTCTTATGAATATATAATCATTATCAAGGCACCCTTCTCTTTTGGGTTAATAAGTTTTACTTTCATCAATATCTAGTAATATTTTCCCTTTCACCACTTATAATACAAGAAAAATCTTCATAGTTGTAGGGACTATTTACATGCACCACTTTGTCTCTAACAAAATCTAGTTGGAGTGTCATAAAAATGGTTGTTCTTCTGTGACAAGTGAGGATAATAATTTTAGGACAATTGAGGGTTTCCGCCCTCTAGCATGAGGGTTGGCTCAAAGGCCTAGAGTGGAATAGGAAGGTGCTTTTGCACATTTTCCCCTGGCATGGAGACCTCAAGAAGGAACAAAACAACCCGAGGAACAAAACTATGAATACCAACATAATCATTCATCTAATTTATAGCTAAAGAAAAATCTCCAAAAATTAGAATTTGTTTCACATTTATCGCTGTAGTTCTCTTAAGAAAGATCTTCAGTGCATGAAACTCAATGTGATTATTTGATCTAGGTTCCTGTACATAGCCCTATAAAAAAACCCTTAGGGACAGGAATTATCAATAAGCATAAGCCCCACTTGACAAGGAACAACCAGACTAATTGAATATCTATTACTATAATTTGAAATCGAAAATTGAAATTGCAGTAAACAATAGTTGAATTCCTAGCTAACCAAATTCCCCAACATATTAGACAAGGAAGGGATTTAAGCTATTTAAAACATAGATTATTGTACCACTATCTTAAACAACTATCTATATACTCCAAATTCTGGACATTTATGATCCCAATTAGATTCTTTGTTTCCCTCTAGACCTATTAAGAAAAGGGTCGAGATAAAAAAGTGAGAAATAGATTCTGCCTCAAATATTCACAAAAAGCACATTTTAGGACCATGTCTACACCTATTTTGTAATATCTTCCACACTAAATCTTTTTTATTAAATCTAGCTATAAAAAGATCCTCGACTTCTTTAGGGCCTTGATTTTCTAAACCTCTTCCCACCACCATTTAGTCCTATGAGGATAAAAAACACGCATAGAGGAATAACCTAGACATGCATGATAAATAACCCTAGATTTGTTATAAGCCCAAGCTGATGAATCCTCTTCATATCTAAGTCTAACATGACCTTTTCTCAACTTGTCAGTACACGATATTCATAGTTTTTCCCGCTGTCCATCAAGACCAATATCTTGTGATTGGATCTAGCCTTGAGGCAAGATATTTGTTACATTTAGTGCCGAAATATGATTAAGTTCACATAACCTCTATCTTGTAGGAAAGATATCATGTCTATTGGAAATACTTTCCTCTTACCACATTAACTAGAATTGCATCATTCCCAATCCTAACTTGTTCACCATTGCCTACCCTCCATGGTAAATGTTTCTCAATCATAGGAAATGATAGGATAAGGGATTTCCATTGTATATAAACTTTTTTTATGGATCTTCTTGGATTTTTGATCTAGTCCAAGTAAGTTCCCAACTTGAAATCTTTTTTTATCAGTTATCTTACTCCACAAAATCACATGAATAAGAGTCCTCCATAAGCTCTTTGTTTCTAGATAAGAACCAAATAGATGATATTTTCATCCCTGGACCCCAACCTCCATTGGCTTTATAATCACTTGATATTGAACTAATGTAATTCCCTCACTCTCCTTTTGACCTATCCATAAAAGCAAATCCTCCTAACCTTCTCCAATACACCTACATGATGTGAGCGAAAGAATGACAAAAAATAGGAATTTCTTTAAGAATTAACTTGACCAGGGTCAATCTCCCACCAATCAAGAGCTGTATATTACACCCTGTTTTAATTATTTCTTCACTTTTCTCTAGAATACACCCCCAATCTAATTTTTTGTAACTTATTAGGCTTAGGAAAAAACCAAATATTTAGAGCCTCCATCAAAATAAATATGCTTGAATGGAAAAATTATTTTCAATAATTCTTCAAACTCCTGCTCCAAACCATAAAAAGAGATAGTAGCTTTTTTCACATTTAAGTGCATACCCATTGCAATTCTATAAAAATCAATAATTTATTGTAATTTTGAAGCATCCCTCCAACTACCATTTGTAAATAGTAGTACATAAACAACAAACAATAGACGAGTTGAAAAAACATTACCACCAATTCTTACTCCATAAATCAAGTCCAATCCCTTTGCATCCTCTATGGCTCTACTTAAACCTTCTGCCAGTAGAAGAAAAATAAATGGGGAAATGGGACATATCTACCTTAGGCCCTTATACAAATTAAAAAATGAGAATCATAACCATTTATGAGAACCATAAAGAACACAATAGAAATGTAACCCATAGTCCATCTAACCACAAAAATAATGGAACCCACATTATTATTGGCCTAATTTCGCTCATCTACTTTTTCACGAGTATTTTCAACTAAGTACAACACTTTGACAACTTTAGACCTGATTACCATGATCTCCATCACCATACAACCTCAGTTTTGTCACAAGAGCCGAGTCAAACTTCAAATTTGACCATAAATGCCAACATGCAGTATTTGGCTCATCTTCCATGCGTGAGATACATGTTAAATTTGTTGAAATATTCACCAATACTAAGGGGGGGGTGAATCAATATTGCACTTTTTACCAATTTCAATCACAAAATTAACTTAAAAATGATTCCATTCACTTATGATTGCATTTAACATATCATAAACATATAACCATAAACAATGCATCACATCATAACCACAGATACACAGTACACCCAAATTTTACGTGGAAACCCAAATGGGAGAAAAACACGAAAGGCTTTCTTATATATCAAAATATTACATTCATAGGAAGCACCAATTGGAAGGAGGATCCAACCCCCTATTTTATAGGCTCCAACATGAAGGAAGCTATAACTCCCCAAATTCTCCAGCTCCAACTGGAAGGAGGCTCCAACCTGAAGGAAGCTACGACTCATTGAATTCTCCAGATCCAACTGGAAGGAGGCTATGACCCCCTGATTTATAGGCTCCAACCTGGAGGAATCTCCAACTCCCTGTATTCTCTAGCTCCAACCAGAAGGAGGATGCAACCCCCTTTCCTTGCCCCTTCCTTCCACCCTGAAATATACGTGTAGAATCAACCTGTCACCGAGACTCACTGATAATAAAATTGTCACTACTAATCAACTTGTCACTGATAATTAACCTATCATTGATAATCAACCAATCAATGATAATCAACATGCCATTGATAATCAACCTACCACTGATAATCAACCCGTCGTCCAACCTATCACTGTCCCTGTCCCTGTCTCTGTCACTATCAATGTCACTGTCACTGATACCTCATCATCAATAACATCATCAATAAGACCAGATCCACTCTCATAGATCATATACCAACATTAATCATCCAAACCATGTGCCAAGATATACCTCAAGCATGTGCCATACCATCCATCACCCATGTACTAAAGCATGTGCCATAACATCCATCAACCATGTACTAAGATATGTACCATAAAATTCATCAACCATGTACTAATATATGTACCATAACATCCATCAAATATATCAAGATATGCCTCAAACATGTAAAAATATACCAAAGTACATCTCAAACTATGTGCCCAATATCCAAGATGCTCCTCAAACCATATGCCAAAAGCATGTGCCAAACCATCCAGGACATGCCTTAAGCATATACCATAACCATCAAAATAGAACACATAGGAAACAAACATTTAGTCATGTAGCAATCTGGTGTATGTGATCATAGATATGCATACCTTCCTCAATTTAAGCAACAAGAGAATAACACCTTCATCAAACTTTACCTCAGTCTCACGAGACAAATTTTTGGATTAGTCACAAACCCTAACTTTCAACAAGCATAACTCTATAAATGTAATGAATAAATGTTTGAAACTTGTACCCAATTGTATTCAATATATTCTATGAAATCCTCCAAGTTTCACTCCTTGAATCATCCTTGAAAATGAGTTATAGAGAAAATGGCAGACCTTGCTGAATTCTGGCCTATTATGGAGAGAAAACTTGTAGAGCATGCCACGTGTTGAATATTTGATATATAGTTCTAATAATTTCACACAACATACTAAGGACTGTGCGCTTTCCAATTCAATTGGTCTCACAAAATTTGGATCCTCTATGAAGAAGTTATGACTTTTTTTTCTCAAAACACATGTTTGAGACTAGTTTTAGGACTAGTCAAAAACCTTATCTTCCATTGAGTGTATCTCCAAAAATTAAAACGACCTAGAAGATGAAATTTTTACCACAGGTACCTTGATGTATCTTCTCAACATCCTCCAATTTTCACTATCTGAATCCTTTTAGAAAAACATTTATAAAGAAAAACGGTAAGATGACCTTTAAATAACATACCTTAGAATACATCATCACAAGACTTCATATTCACTTGGAATTTCACCCTTCTTCACTTCATCTTCCCTTTGAAATTCACCTCGGATATCCTTGGTTACCTCAAATAAAAATCACTCGAGTTGATGTAATAAATGAACTCCTAGGTGCCTTATTTATATTAGATCCGACACCCTCTTTTTAGGGCCGACTTGACCCAAATAAAATTCAATTCAATTTTTAATGATTATTCCATTAGGGCTGAATTTACAAACAATAACCTTATTATTTATTTTAATATTAATTGCAATGGGACCAACTTGTAACTTCTTGTTTGGACTTTTTAGGGGCTGACTTGTAAATTTTTGTCCTTAGATCTGAGGCTTCTTCAATTGCTTTTGGGGCTTCATCTTTAAGAGGGTAAATCTCCTCAACCATGAGGAACCATGTGACGTGACACCTACCATTGGAAACAACATGAAAATGACTATCCACCAATGAAGGTTTTGTATGCATGTGCCATGTCCTTCATCCTCTTTTTCTTCAAACAAATTCAGGCTCCATGACCACACCGTTGGGGCTTCTCAACCACTTAACCACTTAACCACTTAGCCATCTTTCCAAGGCCTCTTGTAGATTTCTTCAAAGCGTCTTCCTGTGAGGGCCATGATTAAAGCTACGCCATAAGGGTATCACTTTGGAGATATCTCCAAATACACCCATCACTTCTAGATTCTTCCAAACTTGCTTCAGGGTTGACATTAATGACAACAAACTATCCAACAAAATATTTTAAAATCTACGTTAATTAATGTTGCAAACCTTCCAAAAATGTAATAGTAGCCAAAAGTGGACCTTGTCAAGTTGTTATTTCCAAAAATAATGTTTGATCTAATCTTTAATAGTTATCCATATCCCACTACTTTATTAAAACAATGGGATTATTCACAATGAAGTTAGTTCTAAAGAGAGGTGCATCATTTCTCCTATAAATAAAGATGTTTAGGACACCCATTTCATTAATCATATATTACAAGGTTATGTTATAAAAAATAGTCTAGAGAGAATTAAGTGCCCTAAGCCTATTTCTTTCTACCACATAGGAATATTTTTTCTTCCACCAAAAGCTTGGAGTGGAGCACATGAGGAGGCAAAGGACCCTTCCTCAAGGTGGCTTTGGAGTCCACTTAGCTTCATCAACTATTTTGAGGTGTATAATTTGTAAGTTCATTTGTTTCCATTTGGAAATGAAGTCATCTATATTCTTTGTTATATCTTATGATTTACATAATGCTAATTGGTTTCCTTTCTCTTACACGCGGTGGAATAAATAATCATTTCTTAGTGCATGAATTTCTAGTTTATTTCCCTTTTGTTTGCTACTTAAATAACACAACCATTAAGTAGGTACTTTTGGTACACATTAGTAACAAAACATCGATAATAGATTTGTGATTACACTAGGGATGAAGCCCTCGTTTTCATCATTAGTTGTGTGTGTGTTCCCCATTAGGGTCTTATGGTAGTATATTTTCCTTGCATTTTTGCCATTTTTTACTTGCTATAGCCTTCATTTTCAAGTGACTTGGGAGACAAACTGTTATCGTTAACCTAAACTATGGACATTTTTCAACCTCTTTTGGTTTTAGATCACTGGGCATTTTTTCTCCCAGAAATTGTGCACAAACACTTTTTTTTGGATTTACTGTAGCGACCCAAAATTTTATCTTTTTTTTGTTTCATGTTTTAGTTCTCATATGTTTTGCATTCCGCCTATTCTGGTATTTTCCTAATCTATTTTTCCAGTTCACCTTTCAGTCTTCTTTCAAATTTTGGTTGTTTTGTTGAGCTTTCCTTAGACATTGTAGGCGAAGAAAAGGGTTTTTACCCTTAGTATTTGCTACCTTTACGGTTTTGTTTGGAAATGGTCTCGACCTATTTCAATTTCAACTATTGTTCCAAAAATGGTCTAATTTCTCGTTTTGATTTTCTAAAACCACATAAGTGTTAGTTAAGAAATAAATCTTTAGTTTTTGAAGCTTTAATCATTTTCTCTTCAAATCTTAGGGTGTTGCATTTCACTTCCATTTCATTTTTCAACATTTGAATCTCCTATTTTATTGTTGGTTTTTGAAGTGCTTTATTTTAGGAATGTAATTGATTTAGAGAATAATTCCATAGATTCTTAGTATTGATCATCATTATATTACTTTCATAGTTTTTGCATTTGATTCAAGATTGCACTATCCATTATCAAGGCCATAGGTGGAGATCTTATTTGTTGGATATTTTGAAAGTGCATGTTTCATAAGTTTGAAAAAGTTCTTATTTTGTTCAAACAAAAATAATAATTATCTTTAGTACTTGGCATAATTACTTTTTCATACTTGCACTTTTATGGCCATCATTATTTTAAGCTCCTTATTAAACAATCTTTTTATTTTTTGTACACACCACAATTGAACACAAATCACACCTAAAGAAAATTCTTGGTTCATGATGCCAAGTTTAGCCTTTAAAGTAACAAATTAATCAAATTAACTAAAATTCCTCACTTGAGGACCCCATAAAAAAATATTGTGGGGACAAGCATCCAAATAATTTTCCAAAACCTTATATGTTGTTGACATTTAAGGTACTTTAAATCCTTTATATCATATACCATTCAAAATGCATTTGACAATAAGCGCACTCTCAAAGGAGATAATGTCGAGGTTAGGACTGAAGGTTTGATTGAGACTCCTATTTCTTTCATATTGAATATCCCCCGACTGTTTGGTTTTAACTTGAAGGAAAGGTAACTTGTTGCACTTATTCATGAATAGATAGCTTAGTGGTCTTTCTCTAGGTTCTACCCAGGTGGATCTCATATGAGGCAGGGCACTTGAGACAAATAAAAACCACTTGTAGTTTCCCCTAGTGCCCTTCACTATAAATGTCTCTTTTGTATCTTCATTCACTCTATTGGTGCACCTCATCTCCCATCAATTTGAATGTTTGGAAGGCCCTTGTTTGAATCCTTACTCATTTCTCATGGTGGACCTAACTCCCATTTGTTGAGAAACATTTAAAAAAGTATTTATTTTATTCTTACACTATTTGAGTAGTACCACCTTTAGGTCAATGGATATTTTTCCTTTCTAGGGTGAATCTTATTACTTTGGTCATTTAATTCATTGGAACACATTACACTCACCTTGCACTTAATTCCAATTTAGTACTTTGTTGATTAAAGAAATTTTGAGCGATGGAGACCGTGTGTTGTAGGGTTTAATTCTTAATGTTTCAGGCTTGTCGACTTGACTCATATTTAGGAGACAAGTTCACTCATATAATTTGTATTTCACTAATATTTAGGAGATATTATTTTGTTGAGGGAAATTTAGCACTTAGTCAAGATTATGCATCCAATGTCCCTTAATAATTCTCATGGACTTAGGGGCCTCCATCCTATTCTTGGTATCCCTAGACATGTTATTTCTCTCACTTGATGTGTGAGACTAAAACATAAACAACCTCCATATCCTCTTATTTCACTATTGAGTTCATCTAATTCGAGCTCTTTTTAGTCAAGTTTGACCTCGTCTAGTTCTAGCGCATCTACCCCATCGAGGGTTCTAGTTGTTAATATGGCCAAAAATAATGCTAATACCAACACTAATGTGAATAAAAATGTGAACCACATGCCTAACCTCCCATTTATGGTTAGTATTAATCTCCTATATTTCACTAAGCTAACCAATGATCCAATTCGACACAACCCCTCTTGGCCACCCATGCCTACCAAGCTTCTTCGGATATACCAAAATTTGTGGGATGTACTAGAGAATATCCATGAAATCACATCATGTACTTTCACTTATGGTTTTCCTTAAATAGTATTTTTGATGATTCTATATGGTTATGTTTGTTTTAACACACCCTCACTCATGTTATCACAAAATGGTATATGCACAACCTATTGGGTCCCATGCTACATTTGTGTCCTTGGTGATAACATTTCTATCTTTCTTCCAATTTCTTGTTAGATATAACGAGGGAATTGGGGTCCTTCTTTCATTACATCAGAACACATCTACCCATATCATGGACCATATCCATGAATGGTGTTGTAGAAGGAGCTTATGTAAAATTAACTTAGATGATTTCATATTCATAGATTGGTTCCTCAAATATCTCCTCCCTATCATAGCTAAGGATGTTGTGTTATCTATGCCTCAAACTAAGGAAGAAGCCATCATTAAGGCTTGAAATTTTTTCCTTGTCTATGCTTAGTCAATTTACTTATACTCTATCATTCCCTACACTCCTCATTCCGATCCCTTCTGATAGGTTAACCAAACGCATCCCATCCCATGGATGGGGTAATCGGTTTGATTGCATCTATTTTTAATCCATGTTATCACATGCCATTTCCTACTGAAAATAATATGTAAAAATATCAATGTGGTGGTGAACATCCTACATTCAATCTACCTTCATATTTGCAACCTCAAATAGCCTATAACCCCTATGAAATTTGTGCTCATCCTCAAATGTAGGAGCTAGTACTTCATATTCCATTCCTCCTACATAGCCTCATGTGCACGCTCTTCTTGTAGTTATCCAACATGTAACAACACTTGTTAGTGCAAGTGGGAATACCCAGGGTTCAACATGAATTCACCAACAAAACCCTTAGATACCGTCCCTTTCGGCATCACCTGTAAGCAGGTGAAGTCTCACTCGAGGTATCTATGGGAATTGCAGGAACTAGGTTTCCACAGTGATGAAGGAATGGGAGGCATTCCTCATAACCATTATACTTACAATTAGTTCATTATACATTATATCATGTGTGCAGAAACATAAGAACATGTAACATATTTAGAATAACATACCTATATCGTATGCATGCAATGAGCAGAACAAAAAACACATCATGACACATATACACCATATTTAACGCGGTTCACCCAAGATGGGATATGTCCACAACGATCGACTTATTATTATAATATATAGAATTATCCATTACAAAATATGTGCATTGCGCTCATACATCATGGAATTTCCATTTTCCTATCCCTCTATATCTCTCTGTCGCTCTCACTCTTGTATACTCTCATACATTGCATACTCTCATACATTCATACTTACTTATTCACTATTCTCATACTTTCTCTCTTTCTCTATCCCAAAACCCTTACATATTTATACAATTATAATAGGTATTATCCTTTTTCAATCAAACCAAAATTCCCAACGACTTCCAGCAATCTTCCTCCTTTTGCGTGCGCTGGTCGTGAAAGTGCACCAATTGTCTTTCCTTTATTTGCGCGTGCTGTGCTGTTCCCAAAACTGGTCCCAAAATCCTGTCCCAACAACACTTCTACTTCCTATGTGGCTCCTCCTGCCCATAATCCTTATTATCCTTTTCTTGGTCCTCCTCTAGGAACCTTAATACCATAGGTTCAAATGCATCAACCCCAACCAAACCAAGTTCCACCTAATCCTCTCCCCCAAGGGTAGGTTTATGCTCAACAAAATGCACCCAACACTCATATTGTTTAGCTTAACAATAACAAGAATAAAAATAAGGGGAATAAAGAAAACAACCAAAATCAAGTGATTGGGGGAAATTAGCCTAATCAACGTGCTAATGTCGACCCACAAATTTTAATATGGTTCCCAATAATCTTCCCAAGAAATAAAATAATCATCGGTTACAAACCAATCATCCTTGTTTTTTTTGTGGGGTGTATAGTCATTACACTCATCATTGTCCCTTGATACCTAAATATTTTCATTTGTGGGAAGAATAAACTAATCATGAGTTTGTTAATGCCTCTCAATCTCAAGCTATCCCTCACCCTACTTCTAATCCTCCTTCCCAACCCATGGTGCTGCAAAACCCCTTTCATTCATAAGGGTTAGTCAACAGTCAACGAAACCTCATATGAATCAACCATCTAGATCCAAATCTCCTTGATATCCCTATTTCTAGAGCATTTATATAAACTCGATAAAGTTTAACCTTTATATGTAGAGACATTAATATGGTATGCCTCCTAAAATCACACCCCCAAAGAAGTAGAATGACCCACCCCCAATTAATGGGCCTTTGCAAATACCATGACCAAATGTTTACCCTACCTCTAAGATACCAAAGGTACCTTTGTGGTGCACTACTCATAATCCTAATGCAAGGGATGCTCATAACTATATTGTTGTGGAGGATTTGGCACAATATCCTACTATCATGTCCACCTTAGAATTCCCCTCCACAAAGAAAATCCTTACATTCAAATTTAGGTGTAGTTGATCCATCAAACGCTAGACTTGTTACTTTCTATTTAGAGTGGGTGAAGCATCTTCTTCCTTCATCTATTGTGTTTTAGGTATTGATAACGATAAAAAACTTGATCGTTCATCATTAAATTATTGATGAGGGGCACCTATTTTCATTATGTCCACTCACATTTATAAAAAAATAGGTTCTCTAGAGTTGATATGCTCGCTTATGACCCTTTGTTCATACGAAGTTCATCCTTTTCAATTGCAAGTAAATTTACAAAACATTTCTATTGAACTAGCTAGTAAGACTGTCTTGATTGACATTGAACTTGTAGATTCCGAACTCAACTATCACACTTTGTTAGGATGTAGTTATATGTATGCCATGAAGGCTATTGCTTCTGCAACATTTTTCCTCATGATGTTTACCGATCAAGGAAAGGTTGTGATGCTTGATCAAATTACATACCATGATCCTAAATCAACATATAATCCTGACAACATGTTTTCAAGCCTCGAAGGTAGTATTTCCTTACTGAAGATGGTCTAGGAGTTTTCCATAATCCTTCATTACTTGGTCACTTTTTTCTGGACCACAACCAATTTTTCCACCTAAAGGAACATAACAAATGTGCACCATCATGTTCAGATAAATTTCTTCTCAAACCCATAATAACCATGCCTCTCCTCCAATGGTAGGTAATTCATGGTTAGGATCACACATTTGATAGATTTGTTTTCTATTTCCTCCCCTAGGTATAGTTGGAACCCTTGTAATGGCAACCTTAAACCTTCTAGGGATAACATTAGGTCTTACTGTGTGGTACCTTACACTACCAAATTCCCCTTCCACACCTCAATTTTTTTTTAACTCCTATCTAACTTGTGAGTACCCATAATGTACCACCCATAGTTTCTAGTTTAGAGTTCATTCCCCCTACTCAAACTACTAATGGTAAGAAGAGTGATATGACAAAAAAACAAGAAAACTATCTACACCAACCCTTTGGATCTGATAGTGACCACTCAAACCACCTTGTGTTATTTGTGATGTCCACAACCATGCCACCCATCAATGCCCAAAACTCCCATTCTTGTAGAATCATCTCTACTATCATGTAGAGTGTTATGATAAATCCATTTGTATGGTCCAGATAACTGTCCCTAATGATATGAAGCAATGAAAAAAATCATTGCATACCAACCATTGTTGGCATAGGGGTAGACCTAGGTTTCAGCTCCAAGAGCACACCAACAAGCCCTAACTACTGGTCCTTTCGGCAACACCTGCGAAGCAGATGTAGTCTCACCCGAAGAAGATATGGGGGTTTGCAAGACAGAGATGCCTACAACCAAGGGGAATATCAAGTGGATCTAATACTAGAACAATACAACATGCATATATCACTCATCAACTTAGATATACTCCACACAACTATCTATCAGATCTAACACAGTAATGCAATAACAATATACCAAATGACAAAGAACAGAGCATCAATCACACACAACACAAAATATACGTGGTTCACCCTCTCTCTAGGGCTACGCCCATAGATCTGTGCTTATAATATATTAATATGAAACATACAGTTCTTGTTTGCGCTCTCAGCTAGCATATCTTCTTTCTTCTCCTCGCTATCTCTCCCCTCCCTGCGCACCCAGCTGCAGGGTTGATATTCACACCCAGCTAAAGATCTTATAATACAGAAGGCTCTCGTACTCAACACTTCTTTCTCACACAATATCACTCACTCGATCACACAATGAAAAAGACAACAAAAACAATCATAACACCAACAACAACCCAACCCAGGTCCTCTTGACCTTTATTTATACATTACAATCACTCACTGACAACCTTAGGTCGAAACCTAGGTGTCAAAACCCTAGATACCAAAACCCTAGGTCAACTTGACCCATGTTTCCAGGGCTTCACCAATCTGTCTTTCCTTCCTTCTTGCGCGGTGCTCCAAAGCATCCAACGATGGATTTTTCTGCTTGCTGAGTTGTCCATGATCCTTCTTCCTCGCTAATCTGTCATCCTTGATCTCTTCCTCCAACGGCTTGCTTTATCTTACTTTGCTCTGCCTTTTCCACTCTTTTTCTCACTTTGACCCAGTAACAGTCACTGTGTCTTCCGCGCAGTTCACATTTTGCCTTTTCTTCCTTGCTCTTTGCTAACTTTCATAACCAAGGGCCAACAAGCCCCCAACACACACTTGTGACTCGTCTCGAGGCACTTCAGATCTGATCTTTCTATTTTACTTTGACTTTAGGCTACGCAGTGCAGCCTTTTCTTTCTGCTCTATGCCTTCTCTCCTTCCTTGTGCAAACTGTCTTTTCTGTGTCTGGTACCCAGTTTCAACTCCACCCAACCTAGAACCTTTTCCTCATGCTTTTACTGAGATTTGCGAGGCAACTGGTTGTCATAATACAACTTCAACCGACTCCCATTCACTAATCCTTCCTTCCATTCTCCCTTCAAATTCTTCAACTGCGCAACTCCTCCTTCTGTAACATAGGTGACCTCATATGGCCCGAGCCAATGTGTTCTGAAATTCCCAGGATGCTTCATGAATTTATTGTCATATACCAATACCAGATCACCTTGCTTAAATTCCTTATGCTTAATGTGTCTGTCATGGTAGGCCTTCTCTCTTTCCTTCTGTACCTTCTGATGGAATCCTGAAATAAATCTGTCTTCTTCTAGTTCGACCAACTATGCAAGCCTTTCTTGAACAATGCCATTGTCATCCATATCGATAAAGGAAACAATTCTTAGGCTTGGTACCAAATATTCCACTGGGACAACGAATTCGAGACCATACACCAACTTAAAAGGGGTCTGCATTGTTAGCTTCTTACAAGTGGTTCTATAGGCCCACTTTACCGCTGGTACTCTTAAATCCTAGTCATCCCTGTTCACTCTGCAAATCTTCGTCAGTGCTGTCTCCAAGATTTTGTTGAATGCTTCCACTGTCCCATTTGCTCATGGATGGTAAGGAGTGCTCTTCTGATGGTGGACTGCAAATTCCTTAGTCAGGGCTTCAACTATTTTATTTATGAAATGTGTGCCTTGATCACTCATAAGGATCTTTGGACATCCAAACCTGGTTATGATGTCATCAAATATGAAGCGTGCAACTGTAGTTGCACTATAGTCCTTAACTACTCTTGCTTCGGCCCATCTGGTCAAATATTTTGTCGTCGTAATGATGTACCTTGCTCCTGTGCACTTGCCTGGTGGGTTTATAGGTCCCACAAATTCAGTGGCCCATTTCTCAAATTCTTGTAGGGTCAGTTGTGGTGCTAAGGGAATTTCATCTCTTCTGGATGGTTTCCGAACTCTTTGGCATACATCGCAGGCTCTATAATAGTCTTTAGCATCTCTGTGTAAGGTAGGCCACCAAAGGCCATCTCTAAGAACCTTATGTGCAGTTGATTTCCCTACGTAGTGTCCTCCAGTGATGCCTTCATGAGCTTCTGCGAGGATCATTGGTCGCTCTACCTCCATAACACACCTTCTCAATATCTCATCATATCCCATTTTGTATAGCTATCCAACTATAAGTGAAAAGTCGACAACGCACACTACTAGCTATTTCTCCTGGGGAATTGTATATTCACTAGGTGCTATTCTTGTTGACAGGAATTGGACTATCTCTGCGAAGTGGTCATCAATCTTTCTAATGGCCAATAACTGTGCATCCGACAGTGCATCCTCTAAACTGGTTGGCTCTTCTCCATGTTCTAACCTTGACAAGTGGTCAGGACCTTTGTTCATTCTTCCAGGTTTAACTATGATCTCAAATTCATATTCCTGAAATAGCAGCAACCATTTTCATAATCTCCCCCCAAACACTTACTTGTTGACTAGGTATTTTTAGCACAGAATGATCAGTAAACATTTTAAAGTGGCCTCCCAACAAGTAGTGGCAAAATTTCTATAGCTCATACACCATGGCTAACCCTTCTTTCTCAATAGTGGTGTAATTAATCTCAGCTGTGGATAGTTTCCTGATAGAAAAAGATAACGGATGGTCAATATCACCTTCCCCAAGTTATGCTAACACATCTCCCAATGCAATGGAATATGCATCGACATTCACGTGAAATTCCTTGTTCAAATCTGGGAAAACTAGAATAGGCGCAGTAACCATTTTTTGTTTCAATGTGTCGAAGCTCTGCTGGAACTCTTCTGTCCAGTGAAATTGACAATATTTCTTCAAAAGCTTCTTCATGGGTGATGTAATCTGGGTGTATCCTTTAATTAACTTCCTATAATATGAAGTATGTCCCAGTGCAGTGCGCAGGTGTTTGACTGAAATAGGAGGGGGTAGATCAACTATGATGGAAATTTTAGATGGATCGACCAACAATCCTTGCTTGCATACAATATGACCTAAGAGCACTCCAAATGGTGAGAAGATGCACTTCTTCATATTCAAGGCAATTTGACACTGCTTGCATTTGTCCAACATTAGCCTTAGACATTCAATATTATTTTTCAATAAACTAAAAACAATCCAATCATCAAAATATGCTTCTAGAAATTTATGTAGAAACTCCTTGAATGCTTCAAACACCACCCTGGAAAATATGGTTGGGGCATTCTTCAATCCAAATGGAATCACTGTATACTGGTAGGATCCCCATTCTATTGCAAATGTGGTCTTATGGCGATCTTCCTTGGCAATTCGGATTTGATGGTATCCTGAAAATCCATCCGTAAAAGAATATACCTCCTGGCCTCCCACATTATCTAACACTTCGTAAGTGAATGGTGTAGGGAAGGGGTCATGCAAATAGGCATTGTCCAACTTCCTGAGATCTACACAGATCCTGATCTCTCCTGTCTTCTTGTCTTGCGCCACCATAGGGCTAATCCATTCTGATTCTTCGACAGGTTCTATAATTCCTGCTTCCAACATTCTATCAAGCTCAATCTTCACTTTATCCTTATATTTAGGGTTCAATTTGTATGGTCTCTGTTTGACTGGTCTTGCTTTTGGTTTTAAAGGGATCCTCATCTCTCCCATAGGCCCTTTAATTCCCTTCATATAAGTAAACTTGGTCGAAAACAAGTCCTGATATTCATGCAGTAACTCTGTGATTTTTTCAATCGTAGTAGCAACCCAGTAATCTCCAACATTTGCAAACTTCAGTGTCTGCTCTGTTCCAATGTTGACCTTCTTAATCTTGATTGGATGTCCAATGAATGGTAGCTCAAATCCTGGTCCTTCCACATCTCTCTGGCCTTCTGTTTCTGCGATGTTCACCTTCCTCGGATCATCGTCTTCATCAACATTGATGTTGTAACAACCTTGTAGTTTCTGGAGAGGCGTAGTCCATTCATCCTCTTCTTGTTCTAAAGGGAGGCTAGATTCCTCCTCAAATAATTTATGTCTTACAATCTGTAACACTTGATCTACGGAAGGATATTGAATTTCAAATAAGAAGGTGGTTACAAAGTTCTGAGTCATACCTTCCCAATCTGCAGTGATGAGGTGCAACTCTGCTTGAAGGTACCAGTTGATAGGGGTTGTTTCTAGTGTGTTAATGAACTTGTGCACCCACTGCTCTTGAGGAATGGTTCTCCAAGCTTCCTCACAACTTTGCACATGGTCCTTTGGGAAGATTCGACTTGTGTACCGAACTTCACAGCCTTCCACTTGTGCTGAGAACCACGCAGTCATCAGGGTACGAAATTGTCCCCATTCTGTAATGTTGTTTTTGTGTGTCCCCCACCATCTTGCTGGTGTTTCTTTCAAGGCCTCATCCATTGCCAACAATATTTGTTGCGTTGGTACACTTTCTTCAAATTTCGACAAGAAGGTTTCTAAAGGATTCATACCATCAAAGGTGGGCAAGTTACTTACTGTTGTGCCGATCGAGCGAACTTCTCTGGTTAATCTAGCACATCTCCTTGTAGATACTTCATACATTTTGTTTTGCCAGTTCTCCAGTGATTCTTCTAAATCTGATGAACATGCGCTGTCACTTCGCCAACCTAGCTCTCCATCGGCCATAGGATTAATGTAATCCTACTGTCTGGCTATTAGTTTGTATATGTTTTCCAGTTCATAGGCGTGGTCTTCTTCTCTGATAGGTTCTGTGTATCACTGACCTTCATTTGGATCTAAAGGTCCAATGACCCTAAGGCCATCTCTTTCAAAAGTCACGTGTCTTTTCTTTAAATCAACCACAATGGAATTATTGAAAGCCCAATCAATTCCTAACAGCATAGGGTAAGGGTAGCTGTCATCAACTATCTCAATTACCTCAAAATATGCAAACATTCTTACTTCGTCGATGTCCATAGGGACATGTTCCAATCTTCCAAAGGGGCTTACAACTTGCTGATTAGCCATCCTAAGTCTGATAGGGGAATAGATCAACTTCGGTTTTCCCATCAGTGCCCAGGTTTTCTTCATCATGACATTGACCTCCGACCCTAAGTCGAGGACCACATAGTCTATATCATATTCTCCAATCTGAGCACTCAAATGTAGTTCCTTATTTGTCCTTCTCTTCTTGGATAGTTGATGTACTGCTTTATTCAGTAAAGGATCTATCATTCCTATATTATACTGTCTGATTAAATTTTGTAGCTCTTGTATAATGCTCTCATCCTGAATCAACTTAATACAAGTATGTAAAAATTCCATGAGCTTGCTTACCTCTTGTCCTTCTTTTGGCGAAACAGACTGATCGAATTCCAGAGGCATTCCATATTCTCTTAATTCTGGCCGTGTCTTTGATGAAGAACCTTGGTCTCATTTGAACTCTTTTCTTGCCTCCTCAAATATTTGTCTTTCTTTCTTTGCATCAAAAGTTTGGGTCTTATCTGTATCTTTCCTGACTCCTGAGTCTTCTGTAGTCTTTCCTTGGGTTAGTCTGTCTTCTCCTGCAACAACATCTCCTCTAGTGATAACATCGAATCTAATATAGGGTCTTCTCCGTGAGGTTTAGCATATATCATTTGCACTTGCGGGTTCTTCTGAGGTCCCCATTTCTCTTGAAGTTTAGCCATCAATGCTGGACATTCCTCGATGACATGCTCGAAAGAGTTGCAGTAGCTGCAAGTGGTACAAGGGTTCTGACAGTCCCTTGTCAAATGTCCTAGTTGTGTATAGTTGTAACAAATGACCTGTCCTTGGCCTTGACCCATACCTCGTCCTCTTCCTCATCCTCTGAATCCACCGTGAGGATTGAATTTTCCTCTCCCAGGGGAGTTAAAATGCGTAGTGTTTCCTTCTTGCTGTACTTCGTCTTGAATTTTGTATATGTCTCTTGACCTTTCATACATGAGGTCATAAGCCCTACAATCCCTATCATCATGCCCTATGGACTTATAGAATGTGCAATGCAAATTTATGGGTGTCTGAACATATTTTTGCATGTAATAGCACTCACCAGGGCGATGTCTATTTCTGCATACCTCGCACAAGGGTAGGGTGACTTGCTTCAAAGGGCTCAGAGCTCCAGAGGCCAAGTATACATGAAATAGGGGAAAATGTTCCTTGTCATGGCCTTCTGATCTGCATATGACACACCAGATGTCTTCTCTTTTATCTTTTCCCTTGTCTTTCTTCATATCTTCGACCCGCAGAGACAAACTAGTTAGATGACTCAAGATTTGACTCATACCTGAGCTAGATTCTCCTGTAGGGGCTGATTATAACTTCATGGCAATCTCCGGTGCCTCAACCTGCAAAGAATTCTTCTGTTGCATCAGAGGAACTCTGATGTGTGGT
This sequence comes from Picea sitchensis, assembly GCA_010110895.2. NCBI lineage: Eukaryota > Viridiplantae > Streptophyta > Pinopsida > Pinales > Pinaceae > Picea > Picea sitchensis. Next base: position 3,843 of record SNQJ01S0145278.1, on the reverse strand, counting down.
AAGAGGGTAGCAATAAACCATTCTTTGTTCTTCTCATTTGGGATCTGAAAAGTCAATCGACCTGTTAAGGTCTTGAATCTCTGATTGAATTCCCAAACAGGTTCAGCTACCTTCTGCTTGATCTCTTTTAGATCTGTAATACATTGTGACTCTGACTTGGGTTTCTTGAACTCTGCAATCAACGCATTCTTGATCTCATTTAGCGGCTTAGGTTGTGCAAGTCCTTGGACAAGCTTCATGTACCAACTTAGTGTGCGATCCCTTAGGGTAGTACTAAACTGATTTCTTTTAACAGCTTCGTCGGTGACATTATTAATATTCCATATGACTTCACATAGGAACTTGTGTTGATCAAGATCTTCAAATCCATCTCCCCTAAAAATAGGGAGCCTCATCTCATCTTCCATAGATCTTCCTAGGGTTCCTGACTGAGTATGTGGTGGACTACTAGTGACAATGCTCTGAACGCTCTGGTGTCTTGGATTAATCTAATTTATTAATGCTACTAAATCAACATGAGGGATAATAGTACTTACTTCAGTAGTTTGCATAGTTCCTGAAGTTTCTGGATCTTCCCGACGAGGTTCTTCAACTTTCCCTTCCTCAGTCCCAATGATTTCTGAATGCTCTCCGTCCATCAGATCTGCCTCTTCTCCACTGTATAAACCCTCATCCTCGTAGTTTTGATTAAACAGGTTCGCAAGAGGAACTTATCTGAATGCTCTCCCACTACGAGTATGTCTAGCCTCTATGTCGTTGTTGTTGTTCAAATTCTTGAACATTATCTTTTTCAAATCCGACCAATCTACTGTATCTTCAAGATGTTCTTCTTATGCAAATAACATATTGATCCTCAACTTCAGAAAATGTAAAAAAATTCCTCTGGGTCCCTTGAATAAATATCTCTCGGCTTGGCTATATGACTCTACTCTGTCAAAAACAAACTCGGTGATGTACCCTCCAATGGTGCTATCTAAACAATGATCTACTTCTCTTGACATGATGTTATCAACTCTCTTGACCTTCTTAATTAGTGCCGACATCCAAACCACATGAGGTCTAGATTTGATCTCAAACTGGGCATCTGCTAACCTAGCTAACCACTCATATAGCTCCTGATGGATTACTCCGAAGAAAATCTCATGTATATTAGTAAATATATATCTTTCCAACCAATCCTACGTACTAAGATTAGGGTTCTTGTTCCGGGCTTCAACGAAGTCCCTTTCTTGATCCTCTATCCACTTTTGAATTTTTGTCTTTGATGGGAACCACATTGACATTCCCTCAAGAATATTCTGGTCTTGGCAACAAAACCATTTGTCGGCATAGGGGCAGACCCAGGGTTCAACTCCAAGAGCATACCAACAAGCCCTAACTACTGGCCCTTTCGGCAACATCTGCGAAGCAGATGCAGTCTCACCCGAAGTAGCTATGGGGGGGTTACAAGACAAAGATGTCTATAACCAAGGAGATGCCAATGGTTTGATTGATTGATGTCAAAGGATTGATTGATGATTGATGTAATACAATATGTATTTTCCTTGATGATAATGCATAGATGAAGATGGATCAATGAGTTGTCATTGATACATGATGAAGATGGATCGTTGTGGTTTCATTGGTATACGATGCATTGTTGGAAAA
>SNQJ01S0145277.1:43598-55311 GCA_010110895.2 Picea sitchensis | reverse complement strand
TTTTAACTATTCTTACCTTTATTAGAGCACTGAGATTACAGATCTTGCCTCTTTTCTGCAGATCTGACCTTTTTTCTTCAGAAACTTCCACTTTTACTTTTCTTAGAGCACAAAGCGTTCAGATCTTGCTTATTTTCTTCAGATCTGGCCTTCCTTTCTTTAGCACAGATATTTTTAGATCAAGTGGAATACTATGCACTAGGGCACAGATGCACGCACAGAGATTCCACAGTTTCAGAAAGAATCTTCACACAAGTCTTATTTTCCCTTAGTTCCCATCAATCACAGTTTCAAGTCCCAGCAATGAAACCATTTGTTGGGACAGGGGAAGACCCAGGGTTCAACGCTACAAGAGAGCACCAACAAAACCCTAACTACCGACCCTTTTGGAAACACCTGCGAAGGAGATGAAGTCTCACCCGAGGTAGAAGCAGGGGTAGTTGCAGGACTCAAATGTCTGCAACCTAAGTTGGTACATAGATCTATGAGTATATCACTTACAGAGAAATTAGCATCGATCATTCATCAATATTCAATCCTTATTATACTTCGCAAATAGCACAAAGAATCACAACATTCACTTAGATCTAAGGTATATTAGTACTTAGCAACAGTAAAATAGATCAAATCCAGTATATCAGCACTAAGCATCTTCATACATATCAGATCTACTATTCATACACATCTAATGAAGCACAAAGCATAAGTAGATCTATTTAAATATATCAAAGCACTTAGCCAAAGAAAAGATAAACACATCAAGTCAAAGCACACAACATAACACACAGATTTACGTGGTTCACCCCCACCCTGGGTCTACGTCCACCAACTCTTCTTCTTTATTATCGTCGGTCAATCAGTTACAAGCACAAAGCCATAGAAACTCTTACTTCCCACAGGACAGAAGATTTGTGTAGCTCGCTAGATCCTTCTTCCTTGCCTTTCATCACAAAGCCTTCTATATCTTCACACAGGAACTTTCACTAAGCTTTGCAAGTCTACACAGAATGCGCAAAACCCTCGATCACATAGATCCCTTCTTGGCACTATCAAATAGATACAATATATATTACCATCCTCTACTATATGGCTAGATGTCTATTTATACATTTACAAAAGTGGACCTAAGCATGGGTGAAACCACGGGCCGACATCCCTTTCCCATTACATATTCCCAAAACCCAAAATGGGCCCAAAAGTGGGCTGAGATCCGGTGATCTCTGCTTCGTCTGGTGCTCCATATTCGACAGGCTGTTGAAGTCCCAAAAATGGTCAAATATGACCAAGTGTTCCCAAAGCTTGGTCAAGGGCCAACACTTCTATGTTCTGCGTCTTTTGTCACGCCAAGACCTCTGCCAGATCATACAGCTAGCTCTTCTCACCATTTATGCTCTGTCAAGCTTATGTTCTTCATCTCTACATTTTTCCTCTTTGTTCATGTTGTGTTCTTCATTACATACAGTTCAACTTGTTTTACAAAGAAACAACAACCTCTCTTTGTCACGACATTTTTCTTTTATTCCTGCTCTCATCATCCGTTACACTCCGCATCTCCAACGCTCAAGTCAAGAATCTCAAAAATGATCAGGAATCAAGATTCCAATGCTCAGGAACAATGATTCAACCACTCAGGAAAGATGATTCAGTGAGTGTAACTGAATCGTAATTGATCAAGAAATCATGAGATGAAACAACAACCATTCAATCAGATTCGGTTTGATCAGCGTCGTTGCATTATACATGTAGATGATTTTTGACTTTTCAATGTGTAACCTCTGATGTGGAGCCTGGCAGCACTAGCTCCTTCCTCAATCTTTCATCGATGTGACCTTGGGCGATGCTCTCATGTCACCACATGATTGCAGGCACATCCAAAGGTGGTTTGAGGGCAATCTGCTTTTCGCCATGCAATTCACTATAGATCTTCACGTATGCCTTTGACGATACCATGGTTTTGATTGCGGCCCGCTCATGAAAAATTAAGACCCAAGCATGTTTTGACCCCGCAATGCAACAGGACCATCGATCTCACGATCTTGGCGGTGCTCCTAAACTGACATTTCAGATCTATCCTTTCAAGTTCTCCGGATCAAATCTAACCTTCCTAAATCAACGGTTGTGATTTACTTCATAATCCGGGCTCTAGGAGTTTCAATTCTTAAACCCTACTTTCCTATGTATGTCAATCTTCTGGAGTCAATGATCTATGGACACTTGTCCTTCTCAATCGACGGCTCTGCCTCTACTTCGGGGATTTTTCCTCTCAACTAGATCAATGGTCCTATGTCCCCTTTCTTGATCAACGGTCGAGATCTGCTTCGCTACTCTGGGCTTCGATGATTTCAATTCTCAACCTTCACGCTCTCCAAGAATGCTTTTAGCCAGAGTCCACAGATTCTTGCCATGTGTCCTCCTCAAATCGACGGTCCTCGTTCACTTCAGGACTTCATCCTTCAGGAGATTCAACTCCTCTACACTCGCTTGCTCCCAGAGAGTTTCACCTAGATTCCACGATCTAACAACGCTTGTCCCCTTGAATCAGACGGTTGAGGCTTACTTCGGGCCTTTACCCGAAATCCACAGATTTACGCCACGTCTCTTCTAGATCAGATAGCCCATATACACTTCGTACGATCCGACGCTTGAGATTTACTCTAGACGATCTGACGACTAAGATCTATTTTGAATGATCGGACGATCGAGATTTACTTCGGCTCTCCAGCTCTTCGGGCTTCGGGAGTTTCAGATCTCAACCGAAAACTCTCAAAGTGATTTCTCCGGATTTCATGATCCATCGCCACGTATCCCTCTCGATCTGATGGTTGAAATTTACTCCGGCTCTCTGGGCTTAGAGAATTTCAATTCTCAACTGGAAATTCTTAAAGTGAGATTTCTCTAGAATCTCAAATCAGCTGATACATACTCCCCCAATGATCAGCGAACCAAATTCTCTTCCTGGTGATGAACGGTCTCAACTTACTTCGGCTTCAGAACTTTGGTAAGTCCTCTCTCCTATGTGCGCAAAGTGTTAAGTCTCGTGCACCTTGTTTCGAGTAGACGGTTGTTGGTCCTCTGTGATGTGATCCAACAGTCATTTTTTCCCTCTCTCTTGATCTTCTAATCTCTCTGACTTAGAAGGTTTTCTAAGTGTTCAAAGGTCTCGACCTTTTCTCCTCCTGTGAGTCTGTCTCTTGGACCTCGTTTGCACTTCTAGAAAGTGATATCTCTTCTGAGCTTTCTCTTCTTCGTCATTGTTGTTCTTGCCATCAATGATAAGCACACACTTCATGTAAACATGCCAACAATATCCCCCTTTGGAATTGATGGCAACCTTGAGAGGCTACACTATTATTCTTAGACCTCCAATTGTAGCATCCAGACCACACATTTTCTCCCCCTTTGACATCAATGTCAAATAAAAACATGTTCCCCCTGATTTGTTGCAGTAATTTTCGGAGGTATCAGATATTCAACCAACACATACACCCCCTAACAGGATGGACTCTCTTAGATGAGGGAAGGGATGACACCCAGCTTCTGACGAAGATATTCAAATTGTGTCTTGGTTAAGGGTTTAGTAAATATGTCTGTAATTTGTTCTGTGGTTGGAACGTAAAGAACCTGAAAAATCTTATTAGTGACCTGCTCTCTCCAAAAATCATATTTTATGGGGATCTGCTTGGTCTTGGAATGAAATACTGGATTCTTGGACTTGTTCATCTTCAGCTTCAGCTGTGTCCTCTATAGTAGACTCAATATTGCTCACCTCTCTTACTGGGACTCCTTCATCAACCTTTAAATCAATGCAATCAACTCATTTATACAATCTTTTATTAAAGCATCTATATCCTTTACTATTGGTATCATATCCTAAGAAGATTCCTTCATCAGCCCTGTCATCATACTTGCCTCTCAACTACTTCCATTTTGTTGTGGAGTTTTTGGGATTCTATATTCCCTCTTGATCCCATTTTTATCACGAAATTCCTTGAAATCACTTGACATAATTATCCTCCTCTGTCTGATCTTACTTCTTTTAACCTATTGCATGTTTGATTCTCAGTTAAAGCCTTAAATATTTTAAATTTCTCAAATGCTTCAGCTTTTTCTTTGAGAAAAACAACCCAAGTGAGTATGGAGTAATCATCAATGATCAACATGAAGTGGTTTTCCTTCCCTGTGCTTTCCTATCTTGATGGTCCACATAAATCCATATGAACTAACTAGAGTGGTTTCTCTGTTGAAGTAGATCTCTTGGATTTAAACTGTGTCCTGGTTAGCTTTCTTACTTGGCAGGATTTACACACAAACTCTTGTGGCTTTCATATTTTTGGAAGATATTTTACTACCTCAAGATTTTTGAGCTTGATTAAGTGGTCAAAGTTTAGATGTCCAAGTATTCTATGTCATAAACCATTTTCATCATGTTTGCATAGATGACACTCTTCTCTATCTTCTTTCAGCACATATACATTATTATTTGTCCTTATGTCTTTAGCCACCACTTGTCCTGATTTTATAGACTTTGTCTTACAATCTTTGGAAGTGAACACCACTTCACATCCTCTATCACACATTTGACTTACATTGAGAAAATTATTTTTCATCCCATCTACAAGCAGAACATCTTGGGATTTTCCTTTTCCATTACTCAAACTCACCATCCCTTTACCCTTGATTTTACCTGGTTCATCATTTACAAAGATCACATTTCTTGTTTTGCTTTTACTTATAGACAGAAACTTATCCTTGTTTCCATTCATGTGCTTGGAACATCCATTATATATATTCCAAGGGCCTTTTTGTTTTTGAGATGAAGGTACTAGACCACGTTTTTCACTATCTTTCTTTTTCCATGTGCTGGCATTTCTAGCTAAGGGTTTTATCCTTGGATCTACTTTGTAATTCTTCAGATGGCAGTTTGCAGTTTTGTGGCTGAAGTTATGATAGTTATAGCATTCGATCTCATCGTTCAATAGGTCAAAGTGATTGGTGCATCGTTGTCTAATCATTGGTTTTTTATTTCTATGTTGCAAAGATTGTTTATTTCTTGACCTCCTTAGTTGCATGTCTCTAAACTTAATTTGACAATTTGCAATCTTATGACCATTAGAGTAGTAAAAACATTAACCATGGAAGAAATTTTAATACCTAAAGGATGGCCTTCTTCTTGGAATTTGTTGCTCCATATTCTGATATCTTTGTTTTTTATCAAAGATCATCTTGTCTTTATGAGCTTTTGGTGACAGAGTACTCACATGGTCTGATTGTCTACTGACTTAGAACTTGATCATATTTACTGGCTCTTTTATTTCTGGTTTTTTTTTATTTGAACCACTTACATAACCTAAACTAGTATTCAACAAAGGGGATCTTCATTTGCTCAGAATGTCGTTTATTTATGTTGAGGCTTTAATGCTTGGAATATTTTAGAGATACAATACTTTAAACTTCTCCATCTCTTTTCTAGTTTTTACTACCTCTTCTTCCAAGGATTCACATCTTGCCTTCTTCTCTGGTAACTGTTGTTTCAGAATGTCCTCTATTTTCTTTGCCTCTTCTAATTTCACTTTTAGGAGGGCAAAGTCTTCATCAGGTTTCTTACTGTCTTTCTCGAACTGTATCAGCAATTGTTTTTTATTTTTCTTCTTAAATTTGAGTCTAGCAATTTCTTCTAGGGCACTGGCCAGTTCTCCTTCCAAGTCAAACACAACTTCTTCATCATTAACATCACTTCATGTGATTTTATTATCATAATCCTCTTTGGCCATAAACATAAATTCATTAACCTTATATTCACAAGAAGAGTCACTATATGTGTCTCCTGAAGAGTCATCATTGTTTACACATAAACTTTTCTTTTTACCAAATCTCTTGGATTTATGCTTCTCTTCACCTTCAAAGTTATGGTCCTTCTTCTTGTGTGGACACTTAGATCCAAAGTGACCTATCTTTCCATAGTTAAAACATTTGAATTTCAACTTGTCTTTGTACTTTCTTGATCCTTTCTTTAGTCTTCTCACAATTTTTTCTTCAATTTCATCAAGCTCAGAATCCTCATTCTTATCTGCATTAAATGATGCTTCTCTAGAGGTGGGTTTATATTTACCTATCCTCATTTCATATGCAGTCAACATTCTTAGAAGTTGATCTAAAGGAATAACTTTTAGAACATTAAGGTCTTCTATAGCAGAGACCTTTGGGTTGAACCTATCTGGCAGAGATCTCAAAACATTTTGAATTAAATAGACTTCCTTAATTTTTTCACCAAGTCCTTTCATTTCATTTACTAGTTCTTCAACTCTCAGAAAGTACTTCCCATTAGTTTCATCCTCTTTCATCTTTAGTTGTTCAAACTGTAATCTATAGGTTTGAAGCTTGGCATCCTTTACCTTCGCATTCCCTTCATAACTACTAATGAGTTTGTCCCACATTTCTTTGGCAGATTCTAAGTGCATAACTTTTACAAATTTTGCTTTTGCAAGCCCACATGTTGGCACCAGGCCGAAGTGGAAAGAAGGACTATCATGGGAAAGAAAGCATGCAAGAAACTGAAGTGACAACTGAAAAAATATCAGCACGGGCAAATGCAAGAAAGCGTGCATAAAGGAAAGCGATGGCTGGAGGAAGAACATCACGCGCATGGGATAAAAACCTAGTGTAAGAAGGGTTAGGGTTTTGGTAATATTTTGTAAGTGGTTGAAAAGCCTGAAATGTATAAATATAGATACGAAAGTATCATATAGGGTGTGATTATTGTTGTTGTTGTTATCATTGTTGAGTTTATGTTAGTTTTTATGAGGATTACGATTTTCATTGTGTGATTGTTCCGAGTATTGTTGTCGACAATGTGGGAAGGATTTTTGAGTTGTATGAACCGAGTTGTGTAAGCTGTTGAGAAAGAATCAACAGGAGGGAAGGTAGATCTAAGGATTAGACCACAAGTTGTATAGCCTGGTGCGATCTAGTTTGTCTCACATAGATCTTACCCACCTTTGCGTACCACTGTAAGCGCGCGGCACAAGGAAATCAATAACCACCATAATAAAATAGCCAAGAGACAGATCTTTGTGGACGTAGCCCAGGAGGGGTGAACCACAATAATATCTATGTAATGTGTTGAATGTATGCATATCTTTAACTGCTTTCAGCAATAGATGATTATAATTGATGAATAACAAAATTCATTACTAGAGTCTGTTTATATTTTGAGTTATATGCATGTGATTCCTAGGAACAAGTAGATTACACTAACGGTTCACAGAACAAGGTCGTAATCAAGAAACCCTTTATCCCCTACTATGTCCCAGGCTGTAAACACTTGAGTCTTATAGTCAACCATCTATAGCTATCTCGAGTGAGACTGCGCAGTACCTTTCGGGCGTTCCGTTGCCTTCTAGTTCACCAGGAGGGCTGATAGTTAGAGGCTTTATTGGAATCTCGAATGACATGAACCCTAGGTCAATAACTCCAATAAAATATACCAACAAATGGTTATGTTTCTGTGTTAAGAGGAACAAGATAGGACTGAGTAGATGAGATAGAGTGGAAAAGAACCATCGAAAAATCCATGAGCTGTTAAAAGGGAATGTGGAGACCTTGGAACCCCACGAGAGAAGAAATCGAGGGTTGGTTGAGCACTAAGGAGATATAATTTGCACACAAAGACAATAGAAACCCTAGAATCACACCACGCAGATACCTAGATAAATACGTGTTTACGGATTTACACAAAATCTTTTTCTGTGATTTTCCGCATCTACTACAGGAGTGGATCTTAAGATTAATGGATAATCATCTGACGAACCGGATCCAACAGCGAGATTGGAATCTAGTACAAATTCAGCAGCTGCAGCAAGTGAATAATAAATTCACCCACACAATAGACTTTTGGCTTGACAGTATTGTGGCAGGATTCATCACAAAGTTTGCGGTAGACACAACAAAGTCATACAGCGTAGCCGAGCAAGAATTTCTATGAGGACCCAGAGGAAGGTATATCTGATCCCTGTATACTTCTATCAAGATGTTGCTTTATAACAAAGGCATGATGACAATGGAATCAGACAGTTAGACTTCCCTACGTGCATGGGGGAAGGGGGGAAGAACTGACAGAGAAAGGAGGAATGCAAGGAGGGTAGGATAAAGAGAAGAAGGAAGAGGAATCCTTGGACCTGATCTCGATGGATGATCACCAAATCAAGTAGATATTGGCGTCATCAGGAATGACGCGTAGTGGAGTACCCTACCAATATAATATAAACACCAAGAAGAGAGTCGTAGCCGAAAGGGAGGGCTTGGCAAGCGATGAGGAGGAGGTAGAGGATCTTCGGGCTATGGAGCAGATTGAGGAAATCCTGCGCGCCACCTACGAGAGGAAAACTAGAGGCCCAAGAACGAGAGACAAAGACAACCACTCCTTTCAGGTCAATGTCTGTGTGGAACCCATAAACCCATGCGCAACCAATACACCATAGAGAACACCACCATTTAGGCAACCAAAGTTCGGAGGAAGTCTGACAGCGGGAAGTACATATACACAAGGAACGACAACTGGAGGAGCCAGTTCAGGTAATCTTAGTCAAGTATCCACACCACGCGGAGGAGGTAATAGTTCAGTAGTTATAATGGTAGGACACGACCAGATTACTGGAGTTTCGAGGAGGAGAAACAGAAGACCCTGAGAAGCATCTATTCATTTGCGCCACGATCTGGGAAGCAAAGCAAATCACTAATGACAACACCAAACTCGCACAGCTAGCGATCACGCTAAGAGATCGCGAACTAGACTGGTACATGAGTATAGACACGAACAGTTCTCCATGGACGACAAGGACATTGGACGACATTAAGAAACTATTAATCAATGAGTTCTAGAAGCCGATCTCAAAGGATCAGTATCTGAACGAGATGATTGAAATAATACAAAAACCAGGAGAATCGGTATGGGAGATTGATCAAAGGTTCAAGCGACTAAAAGGGAAGTTAAAATACCTCATGACCGAGATGCAACATCGACGCATGTTTATCAACTCACGACTCCCACACTTAAAATACCCACTATGACAACAGAAGTTTCAGACACAAGCAGAGGCTTTGCAGGAAGCCTTGCAATTGGAAGAGAATCAATATCAGTAGACGGACCCGGCTATCAAAGAACTGAAAGAGGATCTGAAGAACTTAACATTTCAGTTGAACCAGAATAAGAACAAGGATAAACAAGAAGTCATGTCGTGTACCACATGCAGGACAGAAGGACACCACAAAAACGAATGTCTGACGTTTGCGTTGTATATGGAAACAGGGATGCCAAACCCACTACCACAGGGGGGATTATGGTGTGAACTCTGCAAGAAACTGGGTCACGACCCTTACCATTGCACGATGATGCAAAAATACCAAACAGTCCCAACAAAATCATATTGCACTTTTTGCAATTCAGTCGGTCACGACGACAAAGATTGCATAACTATGGAGATGATCCGAGAAAGAACCTAATATGCCTATAGGGTACAGGCAGAAATGATGACTAGGAAGGCAGCACCACAGTTCACTCAAGCCCCATCACCATACACCATTTTGTAGCAGCAGTATAATATTACACAACAACCCTATAATAACGCGTAGCCGTAGTACAACCCAGCACAACCCCAGTACAATACCGCGTAGTATAATCAGGGACCACAATATAATGCGCTACGAGGTGATCGCGCAGCCTATAGAGGAGCAGGACGAGCCAGAGGAGGTTTTGGACGTGGGAGAGGACAAGTCACATGTCACAATTTCCAACAACTAGGACATTATGCACGGGAATTCCCACTACCACCAATGACCTGTATGTATTGTCGCGCTTTGGACCACAGTACAGAGGAATGTCCGACACTACTCGTAAAGATCCAAGAAAAAAGGAACCAAAATAACCAGAATGTCCAGTGGATTTCAGCCAAAGCATGGGATGACGGATGGAACATCAATATAGTCAGTCAAGGAGGAACAAAAATAGGAAACAATGTAGTTCGACATGACCCAATGCATAACCAATGGGTAAGGAAGAACCCTGACCCCAAGAAGTAGTTTGACGTGCAAAAGGAAAAGGAGATCTTTACAGAAACCCGACAAGAATTCCAAAAGGAGGACATAGCACTAACTGCACAACAGAACAAGGAAGCCCCAGAATATGACATGTCGCCATCAATAGACCATACCAATAAAATACAACCTAAGGAACAAGTAAGTATTCTCAAAGAATTTTTGCAATCATGCATCAAAATGTTAGGCAATCCCTCATCTTTCAAAGTATTGTAAACCATCCTAGAGAAATGTAGCGGTGAGACGGAACAGAAGCCAGAACTGAAAATTGTCACCCACCTACACACAAGAAGAAGAACAAGTAGAGAATTTAGAATCAATGCTAACATTGGATATTTCAACATGGGAGATATTATACTAGATTTGGGATCCAAAGTGGACGTACTACCAAAAACCACATGGCAATGCATGGGAGAACCTACACTGGGATACTCAATTGTTAAATTAAAGCTAGCGAATCAACATAGAGTCCTACCAATAGGTAGACTAAAAGGAGTAAGTGTAGATCTGGATGGCGAGCGCACTAAGGCAGACTTTGAAGTCATCGAAATAGTAGATGGTACAACACCTTACCCAGTGCTACTTGGATTGGATTGGGTGTTTGACAACCATACCATAATTAACTTGAAGACCATAAAAATGGAATTTGAGTCGAGAGACTACAGGGTTATAGCTCCACTCGAGAGATCAGAAAGCGAGAGGTTCGTCGAACCCACTTGTCTGGATCTAGATGAAATCGACCAATTGTACAGAACAACTGTGTGTGATGTGGACTATATAAACCCAACTGCAGATGGGATACTCAGTTGGTGGAGCATTACTTCATGCACAACGAACTCAGACATTGGGTTAGAAAATCGGCAGCAAAGACTACACGAAGTGTCCACAAGAAGGTGTGCAAGAATAGACCGCGCAGTAAGATGGCTTGGCACAGAAATCATAGAACCACTCAGTTTTCATGGGATAAATGATCTGGAAACTGTCTTGACACAATACGAAGACGAAGCATTAGAGAACTAGAGACTATTAGCACTAGATTTATCACTAAAGGATACACCTGCAAGATGGTGGGGTGCGCACAAAGAGACTATCACATATTGGTACCAATGCAAACAATTACTGCGCATAAGGTTCAATGCAGAACAGATATCGAACAACCGACAAAAATATGATAGACTAGGAATACCAGCAGAACATTTGGCGGCATGTAAAACACTATGGAAAATGATGCCACCAGAAGAATGGCCTCACCACTTCATTCGTACTTTAGAAGGCATACCAACGAATTGGTATATAGACCAGGAATTGAGAAAAGGAACCAAGACATGGGCGCCACTCCAACAAAACTTTACAGCCAATTTCTCATTCAAGCATGACAACCCCAACATAGACAGGACCCTGAAATGGATCATATATGTCATATTCATTACAGAACTTGAAGTGGAAGTCATCACAGAGGTACAGCAGCGGAATAAGCAGACATTCAAGGAACTGTTGTCATGCTACCATGATCCGTAGGATCTTTTAATGACTATGGTTGAGTTTTAATTTTGCATGCATTAATTACCCATTTGAGAAACTTAGTGAAAGAATGAGGAAAGAAGAGGAATCATAACAGCCATAT
>SNQJ01S0145277.1:19397-43588 GCA_010110895.2 Picea sitchensis | reverse complement strand
TTTTTTGTTTCTAAGGTATGGATCTAGGTATGTTTAATAGAGTTTATCCTAGTTTGAAAACTGGGGCACTGATAGATGAAAGAAGGTTTGATATGAATAAATTTGATAAGAATAGTGATAGATATGTTATACCTATGCATAGAAAGAATGCTTGGACTAACAAATGGATGCAGGATCCTAGAAAGAAATTTTTGCAGGTTAGCTACCACGATCCTAGTGCACAGTACAGAAGAGGTTGGGGATCATTTAAAAGAAAGAGAAGATTAACCTATGTTATAGTTGCAGAAAACCAGGACATCTAGCTAAGGAATTCCATGGTGGAAGACCTAGTTGTCTCTATTGCAAAGCTATGGACCATGAAGTATTGAATTTCCCTAGAATGATTGCTATGATTGAAAGAATGAATCTGAATGAAGAAAACCCTAAGGCATATCCAGAAATAGTATAACCCCAGAAGGAATCAAAGAAGGTATCGCTACAGATGAAAGACAACTTGAATGATCACCGACATGTTAGGTTATCAAATATATTCAAAGAAAATGAATGCATCAAAGTAAGAATAGGGGACTTCGACATTGACTGTGTTCTAGATGAAGAAACACAATTTCTCTCTGTGTTCTAGGGAGAACTTGGGAAATCATAGGGAGACCTGCTATGATTCCTTCATTAGGAGGAATAAGACTATTCAGAGGAAAATGGGCAACCCTATGTGGAAAGCTCACTCAAATATCTATGAATGTCAATGGAACTTTGATAGAAGAAGATTTTGAGATTATCAAATTTATTGAGGACAACGCCCCATTTACTATGTTACTTGGAAATCCTTGGATTGAAAGAGATCACGCCAGAAAGAAGGAAGAAGAAGAGGTTTTAGAACAACAGAGACAAGAGTTAAAAGATTTCATGACCAGAAGGATTGCAAAGCTGATTGTAGAACAGGAGAACAAATCAAAGCTACCTAGCACTAGAATCCCAGATGTCAAAGCTACAAGAGCAGTAGAGGACTCATAGAATATTGAAGTATCTGTCTCAGATATAGAAGAAGTATTACCCCTGAGTCTTAGGAGAGAATCTCAACAATGCGAAGTGACTATGTCTAGGGAAAATAAGAATCAGAATGGGAAGAGAGTCACCGAGACAAAGCTCACTAGAAAGAAGGCTAGGAATCTAAGTAAAAAGAGAGCTAAGATCGACAGGCTATAGAAGATTCCAGAGGGATCCTCATAGAAGGAAACCTTGCAGAATTTGAACTTTGCCGAGATATCAGACCAGCGACATAGGCCACTTCACCGAGGCACAACAATATAGCCGTTAGAGGCTGATATATCCGTTCGAATGCCGCTCCGAACGGGTCGAAAAGCATTGATGGCTCACCACTAGACCATCGGACCGCGCCATAATGAACAAAACATGAATTAATGAGGCTCATACCCGTTGCAAAGAAAAACATTGCCAAGATCGCCTATATATCTTGTTGCGCCATGCCCGAAGAACACTTTTTCCAACTGAGAATTTGAAGCCCGCAGACTAGCAAGTGTATACAGTGATCATCAAGCCCTTGTTGTTCATTCCTATGCAGTGTCGAAGATCATTGTGACCTCGATAATTTATCCCGAGCACGTATATCCGATGAGCTCACTACAGTCAAAGAATCCGTAACAAAAATTCTACTTGATTTAATAACTGAGAGAGTCATGTTAGAAAGAGGAGTATCCAGAGGTGTTCAAGCATCATCAATGAGAGGACTGGAAGCCTCTCCATCAACTTCTCGAGCCGGACCATCTCGACAGGTCGATGAGAAGCGTACTAAACACAAAGAAGATATCGCGAATGCCAAGTTGATTCCGAGAATTCTACCTGCCTACCTACCCCTCTAAGCGGCGCCGTCAACCAGGAGAGTGTACCCAAAGATTTTGACTATGCTTTGGTCATGACGTACCTCCTGAAAGAGATACGTGTAGTTCGAGCTGACCAGAATAAGCTCGCAACATTGAAGTTCAACGACTTCAACCTTGGCGATAGGAAGGCTTACATCATGCTCGCCTTGCACAAGTATTTGACCAGAACTAAAGGCAATAATTCAAAGATTATCCTGCAGTCATGGAACCAAAACCTCATGCAGTCCACACTGCTCAATGTGATGAAGATCCCCAAGTTTGGAAGACATCAGGAGGTGAATGCATGTGTAAAGTTACTGTTGTCCTGCTACCACAAAGGATACTTATGGTTGAACCACCACATCACTGTGGATCTGACCATCAATCAGATCATAGGGCTGAGCATGAAAGGCCCTGACCCATAGGATTTTTACCTTGGATAGACCTCAGATTGAGCATCAATGTAAAGAATCAAAGAAATTTATGGTGATGTCGAGAAGGGCACGCGAGGTTACAAGGTAGCCTCTATCCAGAGCAGTGCAGTGCGCCTTGCATGTCAGCTGATCGTAGGCAAGATAGTTCGCAAGAACAGACCAACCCAAGTGACTGGATTCGTAGTTGACCTCGCAAGAAAGTGTGTGGAGGGACTACAGATGAACTGGGCCCAGTACCTTGTAAACCAACTAGAGCTTGATTGCAGAGAAGCGCAAGACCAAGGGTATGTGTTCCACTTTAGTTGGTTGCTCATACTGATCAGTTTCATTGTTTGGGAACTACTGGAAGGCACCACTTTCTCGGATATCGAATCCTTCGAACCACTGGCTACGAAGTTCTGTACGTTGTGGTACTCCAACGACATGAACAAGTAGTGGAAATCCAACACCGTCTTCCATACTTACTACAACCAGTTGAAGCAAGCCATCCAATCCGAGCCTTGGATGACCCCGAATACCCTCCATAGGTTTCGACCCTTAATCAAGTTCAGCGCGGACCGCCACTTCCTTTATATAACAACGCGCTTTGATGAGCACAAGCATCAATTGCAGTCATATTACAAGTTTACTGAGGAAGACATCGAAGAGATCACCAAGGACTGGTTGACAAACCTTCTCATTCCAGCCAACCCTGCAGAGTTGTCCGATATAGACAGCCCAGAAGCTGCGTAGGATACACCCGGACCTAGAAAGTCGAAGAAGCCTAAAGAGGTTCACGATGTAGACAATGCTCTGTAAGGACTACCTCTATCACACCAGATGAAGGGGATGATGGCGAAGAAATTGAAGGCGCAAAAAATGAACAATAGAAAGGCGAAGTACCACCGCCTAGGGATGAAGAGGACTCGTCGAAGAAGAGGAAGGTTTCGCCTCTGAAATATTCCTCCTGGAAGAAACCTAGAACCCCTGTAACCAAGATGCAGACTACCCTCACATTGGATGATTTTAATTTCATCATTGCAGCTGTGAACGATGCTTCATAGGAGATATTAGAGAATCAGGAGGCAAATCAAGAGCATATGTATAATCGTATTGAGATTGAACTCCAAGGAGTACAACATGCAATCCAGTATAGCCGTGCAGTCTCCACTGCGCCTCTAACAACAGGAACAATAGAACCGGGAGATGAGCCAACTCAAATCCACCAGATTGCTGATATGGTTGAAGATTTCCTTCGATGAGATCAAGAAGACATAGCGCAAGCCACTGATGCTTTGACACAGGTACAAAGAGAAAGCAGAGCTACAACAGAGCAATGAGCATTTGATCGCGGAGCAACTAGAAATAAAGGAACTGTTCAACAGAGCACTCTTCTTTGTGATAGTCATTGAAGTCCAGACAGACGAACGGGTTCCACAACAGCTGGCACAACTGGAAGGAGTGATCCAACAACTTCAACAACGCATCACAGATCTGGAACTTCGTACTGTGCCCGAGACCCCTCATGATATAATAGACCTAAGAGAGGAAACTTCCCGCAACGTAGTTGGTAGATTGAAATCCCTTGAATTGGAATGCAAGCAGCTGACATTAAGGAGCTCTCAGACATATGAGACCCTCACAGAGAACCCAGAGTTGTAGGCATTGAAGTCACAACTCCAAGAAGCAAAGCAACATGCAGATATGTTACAAGCGCAGTTGAAGGCCTTGTCACCAGTCGAAAGAATGAAGAGGTTTCCAGAGCAACGCACGACCCAACAATAGATCCACACGATTTAGAGTAAAGTTATGGAAGTCTCTCAATGACTTCAACCAGTGTAAGAGAAGGTATGTCAACTATTCATTGAAGTTGAAAACCAAGGAGTAGAACTTGAACAAGTTGTGAGTGTAGTAGAACAATGCCTAGAAGGACCAGTCAATGATGCACTCATCCAGGATTTCACTAAGAAAGAGGCCATAATATTACAGCAGGTCGAAGCATATCGAGCCAATATTGAGGCATTCGAGGTGAAATTGCTCAGACCAGAGTGACTCGGGGCAAGTCACAGGCGAGTGTTGGAGGCCTGTTGGCCCTTCACCAAGTTTTGGGAACACTTGGTCATATTTGACCATTTTGGGGACTTCGACAGCTTGTCGAAGATGGAGCGCCATTTGGAGAAGATATCACAGGATCTCGGCCCTCTTTTGGGCCCATTTTGGGTTTTGGGAATATGTAATGGGAAAGGGATGTCGGCCCGTGGGTTCACCCACGCTTAGGCCCACTTTTGTAAATGTATAAATAGATGTCTAGGCATATAGTAGAGGATGGTAATATATATTGTATCTATTTGATATAGGCTAAGTGCCAAGAAGGGATCTGTGTGATCGAGGGTTTTGTGCATTTTGTGTAGACTTGCAGAGCTTAGTGAAAGTCTATGAAGATATAGAAGGAGTTGTACTGAAAGGAAATGAAGAAGGATCTAGCGAGCTATGCAGATCTTTTGTCCTATGTGAAGTAAGGGTTTCTACGGCTCTGTGATTGTAACCAATTGTCCAATGATAACAAAGAAGAAGAGTTGGTGGATGTAGCCCCAGGGTTGGGGTGAACCATGTAAATCTATGTGTTATGCTCTGTGCTTTGACTTGATGTGTTTATCTCTGCTTTGGCTAAGTGCTTTGATATATTTAGATATATATACTTATGCTTTGTGCTTCATTAGATGTATATGAATAGTAGATTTGATATGTATGAAGATGCTTAGTGCTGATCTACTAGATCCGATCTGTTTTACTGTTGCTAAGTACTAAGATACCTTAGATCTAAGTGAATTCTGCGATGCTCTGTTCTATTTGCGAAGTATAATAAGGATTGAATATTGATGAATGATCAATGCTAAGTGCTCTATAAGAAATATAATCACAGATCTATGACCCATCTTAGGTTGCAGACATTTGAGTCCTGCAACCACCCTTGCCTCTACCTCGGGTGAGACTTCATCTGCTTCGTAGGTGTTGCTGAAAGGGCCGGTAGTTAGGGTTTTGTTGGTGCACTCTTGTAGTGTTGAACCTTGGGTTTTCCCCTATGCCAACAAGAAGCGAGGGGGGTTTTTGGATAGTTTTTCAGGCACGTAGAAGGAAACAGAGCGTATGTGTGAAAGTGCAGATTGGAGGCATAGCGCATAGAACGAACATGGCACACAGAGCATAAAATGCAGAAGAATAGAAATCACAAGAAGATGCGAGCAGGAAGACACTGATGCAGGCATGACAAAGTAGTGTAGCAGAACAATGGTGAGACTGGTAAGCCATTGATAAATACTGTATCACTGTAATAAATTTCAGCAAGCAAAGATTTATATTTCAGGGTGGTAGGGTGGTGCTAGGGAGGACTGTTGTCCTCAGAGTTTCAAGTGGGTGCTTGAACACAGGGAGTTGTGTCTTCCATTTGGTTGCAGTGTTAAGAACCAAATACCAATATAGCATAGAAAAACCTAAGAAAAAGTACTCAATGCCTTGAAAAAGAGATAATTTTAGATAATAAGCCTCTTCGAGGGGGCAACCTCCTTTTACCCCACTTAAATGTTCAAGTACAAGATGATTCAAAATGAAAATGTCTTCTTGGTATATATAGGAGACTAGGAGGTATAATTACAACTAATGGCCTAAAAGTGACTATAAATAAAATAACATTACTAATATAATATGCCCCCAATTAGAGATGTGGGAAGGGCCAATATTGGGCTTAACACCTCCTTGAGACAAGTGTTGTTTTCAACGCTTGATGTCAGATGCTTCTATATAAAGACTCCTCTTCCAGAAGTAGAATCTTCAGCCCGATAGTTTCCTCCATTTAATGAGATACTATGAAATGGATCTATTCCTCAGTTGGTGAATTCTTGTGTGATTGATTAAGCCGAGGTTCCCAATATGATTTTCCTTCCTCGTCAGTTAAGCAATATAGTTGGTATTTAGGATCTTGCCGCCTATAACCTTGTTTAAGCATGAAACATGGAAAACTGGAATTAATGCTCATTGAAGATCGATCGACTCTAATTTCTAATATACATGAAGTACCAATCTTTTACCCAACACCTTATAGAGATATTACATAATTGCTGGTGATAATTTATTATCAACTATTGGCTTGCTTGAAGGGACATTTTGTTTGTATATGGTTGTAGTTTAAAACACCCAATCCCCTACTTCAAACTTCTTTCACTCGATGTTGATCTTGCTTGTTGTTTCATGCGATTTTGTGCCATGATCCAAGTTGTCGTTTAAGATTTGGAAAACTTGTTATTGATTCTCGATGAGATCTTCATTGCTTGAACATTAGATTTTCTTTTAGAGAATAAGTGATGATGGAAGGAGAATTGGTATCCATAAGTGCCATAAATGGTGTCATTTTTGTTTATGATATGAAAGGAAGTGTCATACCATTAGGAGTAACCATTTGAACCATTGTGTTTGTTTTATCGGAGATAGAAACAGCGAAGGTAATATTCGGAACTGTTCACTATCTTGGTTTGTCCATCCAGTTAGGGGATGATGGATGAGCTATGAGCCAATTGAGTACCCAAACAGAAAGAATAAATTACGTCCCAAAAATATCGATTGAATGGGATCTACATCACTTACTAATGTCTTTAGGGCTTCCATGTAGCTTGTTGTCTCATGAATGCAGTGGCAAGCTGTACTAACTTGGAAGGGATGAGAGGGAGTGCACAAAAGTGTGCATACTTAGTTAATATGTCAACAATCACCGATGACATACTGTGGACTTTGGTAACACAGTAGAAATCCATGGTAACCTCTCAGTCTTGAAGGCAGGTATGGCTAATGGTTGTGAAAGACCTAAGGTCTTAATTGTTTCCACCTTATTTTGTTGCTTTGTCGACATTATACAAACCTTTGACCATTAGTTTAAGGCCATCCCAAAAAAATCATGTGACTCTATGAGTAGGTTTTCAAAAGTTCAGTGCCCTCCTCTGGAAGTGTGAGTAAATAGTACCTTTTGTTTGAGTTGGAGTTCTTACATAAATATAAATCTTTTAACATACAGTGAATCATTTTTCCATGTAAATGTGCTCGATGCCTTTGGAATCCTATCTTGTTGCAACTTTTGAATGAGATTCCACACTTTTTGATCATTCTTACATTCATCCCATGATTCTATTATCCAATTGGGTTTGATGATCAGGAATAGCATAGAGAAAGGCCTCAACATCTTCATCCTTTCTTGAGTACATCACATACACAACATTTTGCTTCCCCTTTTTATAAGATGATTCAAAATCATAACCCAATATCTTAGTTACCATTTTTGTTGTTCTTAGAAGATAATCTTTGTTCCAAGAAGTAATTTAAGACCATCATGATCTGTTTTGACTTTGAAATGCCTACCTATAGGTAAAGAGACTTACATTTCTTCAATGCATGTAGTATTGCCATCTTTCCTTCTCATAAATGGGTTTGTGTAGTCCTTTCCCTTGATTTGTCGAATTTCAAAAACTGAGCCTTCCTTCTTGTTTTAGGATAGCACCAATTCCATTTCGAGGCATCACATTTCCACAATAAAAGGTTTTTGTGAAGTGCAGGTGAGTCCAAGGCAGGGCTTTACATCACCTCTTTAAGTTGTTCAAGCTTTAGTTACATATAGTCATGAAAATGAATCCTTCTTAGTTGGTGTAATAGATTCGATGTCTGCTATTCTTCCATAGTTTTGAACAAACTGCAGTGTCTTTCTCAAACCCAAAATCCTGAATTATTCAATGTTTTTAAGGAATCGTGATCCATCCTTGTGTAATCTTGTTAGGAGTCTACCTTGACACCTTCATGAGATACAATATATTTAAATATATACCTCCTTTACTCCAAAAGTGTTTGGATGGTTTGGCATATAGTTGTTGCTCCTTTGTGGATTGTAGTACCTTGTCAACATATTTGCACATGATCCTCCCAAAGCTTGCTATAGATTAGTATATCATCAAAAATACTAACACAAATTTTTAGGAAGAACTTGAAATGGAATTCATCAACCATTCCTTCGAAAATTTGTGTAAGGTGAATTTGTAAGGACAAAAGGCATGACCAAAAAATTCATAATGGCCTTGATGAGTTTGGAATCTTGTTTTAAGGATATCTTCTTCCTTCACATTGATTTATTGATACCTTGAATGGAGATCCAATTTTGTAAGTGGAATTGATCCATATAGTTCATCTAACAATTCATCGATAGCAGGGAATGGGAAACTTATATTTAATAGTGATCTGTTAAGGCTCTCTATAATCTGGACACATATGCCATGAGGATATCTTTCTTGAATACCATTATCAGATTGTAGAGAAAGAACTTTGGCTTCTAGTCCTAATGATGGCGACCTCTAACATTTCTTCAACCATGCAAATGTTCACTCTTAAAAGGTAAGGTATCTGTATGGCTAATGGGAAGACACTCCCAAAATTAGAGTGATTTCATGATCCTTGATTTGAGTGGGTGAAGGACCTTTGGGAATATCTTTAAATGCACTTTGGAATGCTTATCAATGAGAATCTTTGGAGATCTTGGGGAATAGATGGATTAGATGTTTGAACATCAAGTGACCATAGTTGAAAATAAAACCTTGATTCCCCTTTTTCAATAATTTTGTCGTACCGTTAGAGCTTATCACCTTAGGGTTTCTGTGATGCCTCCTCTCAATTTTCTTTTCCTTCCCATTAGAAATTTCCTTGAAGTTCTGAAAATTAAAATACATTTCCTAATGATTATGACCATTGGATTCCTAGTACAACATCTGCACCACCCTTGGGTATAGAAATCATTAGGATATTCATTACATATTCCCCATATTAAGATTGATCTTATTGCGTTTTCTCGAGCAATTGATGGTACCTGCATTTCCAATCATTACTTGAAACTCACATTGCTTTGGATATAAAGCAATTTAGGATCTTTGGCTAATTTATAGTGAATGAAATTATGATCTTGCCCGAGAATCGAATTAGGACTATTACCTTTTTCTTTTGATGTATCCTTTGATCTTATGAGGGTTTGAGGGTCCTAATTCTATCCAATGCATTACCGTGTAGAATTAATCTTCAGGCGAAAGTGGCTATGTTTTCATCTTGAGATGGTTCTTGTTCTTATTCTTCTTCCTCTTCACAATTATGTAGAATAGTTTCTTCTCATACCCACTTATGGCATACTGGCTGCTTTATCTCACAATTAAAGCATAAACCTTTTCTTTTCTTTCCATCCAATTGTTAGGTGTCAACCTTGTGGTTGAAGTGTTTTAGAAGAGCTGTATTTCTCTCCTATAGATGTTAGGATTGGTCCATTCTAGTATCCATAACCATATTTTTACTTTCCAGCATTTTCTTGCCACCTTAAGTACATTTCTCAATGATTTGGAGTTTAAAGGTAGACCTCATGTTGGATGTATCTTTAAGTTCCTACAGATACATCGATAGTGCTCATTTTGGAATCTCAGCTTCCTTTATATTCAATCTTTGGAAGTTCTCAATGTGCTCGTGTACAAAACCACTTTTGCTTGAGATTTATCAATTGGCTTCAAGAAGGTGCTATCCTTGTATCCTCGCCAGGTATTACTGTTTCTGCAGCAGAAAATTGTCCAAGTGAGTGATTTGCAAGAACAAAGCTGCTCCCGATGCCATACACAAATTGATTAGGTTCTAAATATAAAGAAACCAAATTCGTACCTTTTGTGTATGTGGCACATTAGGAGATCAAAATGTTCCTCATCCTTGGAAGTATCCATGTTATTGGGTCCTTCCATCAAACTTCCTCATTCCAATCTTAGGAACATGGTTGGTCCTCAAACCAGGGTAGGTTTCTCTCCATTCTTGATTCCTTCTTGTGTCCTCATGTGAATTTCTAGCAGGATTCATTTCCACTTTCAAGTGCTTCTCTGTTATGAAATGTTTTAATGCTTCCATGATCTCCTTTTTAAACCATCAAAATACTTAGTATCCAACTTAGCTTCACATTGAATCCATCTTAGTATCCAACAGCTTCCATTGAATCCATCTTCTTTTGTAGTTCATTTATGAAACCTATGCATTTCTTCACCTTCGTAAAGAGTCCAAGTAGGATTTGCTAGAGGCTTATTTGGTGTAGAAGTTCCCTTTTGGTGTGGCATGTTGGCCAAGTATCCTTTGAACCTTGATTTTGAGGTGGATTACTTTAGAAACTATTTCTTCTATTTTATTTCCCAAGTTTTAACCCTTAAGGTATGGCTTTCTTTTATGTAGTTCTCCTGATATTTCTTCTACAATTCCATAGGTCATTAGTCAAATTGGATGTTAGAGTGGATTCTGAGTAGCTTCCCACAACTTGCCAATTTTGTCCCTTTCAGGAGATCTCACTTGTATGGTGCTAAAATGGTGATATAAATTCTATGACTCTTTTCAGATATGCTACAGTCTATCCATGATCCAAGTAGAATAGGTCACTCAATTTGGATACTCTAGGAAAGTTATGATTGTTTTGGAACACTTGCTGTGAGACTAAGGTCCAGATACCTATATATTACTGCAGGTGTATCTACTATAGATTCAGATGACCCAGGAAGGCAGAAGTTTTACCATGGATACCCGCTAAAGTTCTATAAAATATACTTTGAATTTGAGTGCAGAAGCGTTCTGAAAAGTTTTTGTCATTGAAAATTCTAATGACTCATTTGAGGATGGATTCGAGCCCTATCTTGTCTGTTGTATATCCAGAAAGTATATAAGGCCTCGGGGAGCTGAATTTTAGATACAAGCATTTTGTAGTCCCTCTACTAAATGCTCGTCCAAGAAGTTTCTTAAGAGCAGTATGAAAATAGAGTTATAGAGAAAGATGCCAAAGATGTGTCTCGGATGTAGCAAGCCTAAGACCTTGGGCATCTGACCTGCATGTTAAAACCCAAATACCAATATAGCATATGAAAAACCTCAGGAAAAGTACTCATGCCTTGAAAAAAAGATAATTTCGGATAATAAGCCTCTTGAGAGGCTCCTTTTACTTAAATGTTCAAGTACAAGATGATTCAAAGTGAAAATGTCTCCTTGGTATATATGAAATGGGAGGTATAATTACAGCTAATGGCCTAAAGGTGACATAAATAAGAATAACATTACTAATAGCCATACCCCAATTAAGGGAATGTGGAAAGGTAATATTAGGGACTTAACATACAACCACAAAACCCGAGTGGTAGGGTGGTGCCAAGGAGAACCATTGTTCTCTGTTATACATTTTGGTGCATGTGATTCTGGAAGTTGATGCTTCCATCAGTTGGTGTATGAACCTTTCAGAGTTGGTGCTTCCTTCTAATTAGTGCTAGAGAAAACAGAGAGGTTGTTGCTTTCTTCCAGTGGGTGCTAGAGAAAGCAGGGTGGTGCTCTCAATAGGTTGCAACTTATGGAGTTGGTGCCTATGTGATTGAGTTGGTGCTTCCATCCGTTGATGCTTTAGGAACACTCAAAGGTTGGTGCTTCCTTCTGGTGGGTGCTAGAGAGAGGCAAAAGAGTTGGTGCTCTTAGAGAGGTACAACTTATAAAATAGAACAGGTAGCCTCACAAAGGATTGAATTATATAAGTGATAATGCACAAAATAAAAGACTACTTATCATATGAAGAAAAAGAGGATTTTCTCTCCCTTTATGGGTTTTCTAGGAATAGTTGTCTCTGTATACTTCATGTGTGTGATTGTGTTGAATACTCTATTCTTACTTTCCTGAATTATTGTGATCATCATTTGGGGTTATATATTAGGCCAAAATGCATTATTTTTAAACACACAGATGGCTGAGTTACCCTGGTTGTCCAACAAGTGTGGTTGTGGGATGTACATGATTATATAATGTTTCTATATCAATATCTTGGGAAGTAAATTAGGTGTTTGTTCTAGATGGTCTTGTTTATGCTCTGTGTCTTTCCAGTTTTAATTGAGCAAGGAGGACTTTCTAGGAAATTTGAACATGTACAATTAGTGATCCAAAAAGTCCTAATAATTATCTACTCAAAATGCAAGACACAGGATGCTTTATTACACAATGCATAGATAATAAATTGAAGTTTGTATAGGTGCTTAAATATATTTTCATAGAAATGATGATTTATAAAAATGGAATGTGGAGGATGTATTTTTATGGGCTTTTGTCTGAGAGGGTTTTGGTGTTATTTTTATTTCACCTTCTAGGAAAACTATGTCATTTTATTTTAGGCTACAATTTTAAATTGATACTACAAACAATGTGTGTGAATATTAAGCTCTAGTTTTGGATTTAGCAAACAATGTGTGTGAATATTAAGCTCTAGTTTTGGATTTAGAAACAACTAGAAAATTGAAGATTGTGAATCTCATAATTTATGGTGATGCTGAATTGATTGTTAAACAAATAAAAAAGATTTATCAAGACAAACATCCAAGAATGAGAGCTTATAGAAATTTGATTTGGGATTTAATTGAGAATTTCTTCTTAACATTCAATATCCATGTAATTCCTAGACAAACTGATTTCTTGGTAGTGGCAACCAGTGCATTCAGACCTCTAGAAGTTCCAAAGCTTAAATATGAAGTGGAGATGAGATATATGATTTCAATACCTGATAATGTTAAACATTGGCAGGTGTTTAAAGATGATCAACATATTAAGAAATTTCTTGAAATGGTGGATGCTTTTTCTGCAACTCATATTGATCAAGAAAATAAGAATGATAATAATAATCATATTAATGAAGATTGCCATTCAAATTCTAAAATGAAAAATATGATTGCTAATCATAAGATGATGGTATTACAAAACAATTAAATTCCAAAAGGATTAGTACCTCTAGAAAAATGATTTGATAAATATGATATTGATGCCAAACCTTTCGTTCATCCTCAGATTGAAGAAGTAAAAGATTGTAACATTGGTATTGATCAAGAACCAAAGAATATCAAACTTTCAAAACTTCTTCTTGCTGATCGGAAAATGGATTTTAATGCACAACACAACACAAATGGATTTTAGCCACAACAAACTTATTTTCCAAATGGGTAGAAGCAACTCCTACCAAATTTGCTACTCATGCAATTGTTCTTAAATTCCTTGAGGAAAATATTCTTGGTAGGTTTGGATGTCTCAGAAAAATTATAACATATAATGTTCAAGTTTTTAAATCCCTTACCATAGATTTTTGTCAAAAATACAACATTATTCTTGGGCATTCTACTGCCTATTATCCCTAGGGTAAAGGATTGGCAAAATCATCAAACAAGAGTCTAATAAGGGTTATTAGAAAGGTTTTGACTAATAACAAAATGGATTTTCATTCTCATATGAAATATGCACTTTGAACAAACAAAATAAGCACTAAAAGAGCAACCGGTATATCTCATTTTCAATTAATCTATGGTATTGATGTTGTACTTCTTATTAATCTTTCTTTACCTGTTATGAAATTGTTACAGGATAGTGAATAAGAACCAAATGATCTCACAAGAAGAATGAATTAGATAATTGAATTGCAACAAACAAGAGAACAAGTAAATGAAAAGTTTCAAGAGTACCAAGATAAAATGAAGGCCATTTTTTCATAGGAGATCAAAACAAAGAAACTTTGTTCCTGGTGACTTGGTTTTAAAATGGGATATCAGAAGAGAAGATCATGGAAAACATGAGAAATTTGATAATCCATGGCTTGGACCTTTCAGGATTACTTCAATTGAAGGAAACAACTCACTTTCTCTTTAGAATTTGGATGATGACTTATTGGAATTGCCTAGAATATGAACTCTTTTTGGTAGTGTAGCAACACCATGAAAACGAAGGGGGATTACCAATGAATATCTTTATTTTATTACTCAATCAAACTAGTTTCCTCAAAAATAGCTTTATTCTGACTTTAATAAGCTAAAATATAAAATTTTACATTTTAATGCATTGGGTTTAAAGCATTGGGTTGATAAACATATTCAATAACCTTAGATAACTCCTAAGTAAACTTGAGTGATGGAAGCCATTTTTATCCTTTTCTGGTCTTATTCTCTTAAACATGTTAAAATCAGTGATTGTTATTCTATCTCTTATATTATAGAATAATCTTTATAATTGAGATAAATGTTTTTGTTAATTTGTTTAGAAGAAAATTTTCTTTTGAAGTGTTTTTTAAATAATGACTCCATAGCCCAATAATGAAGGAACATGGTCTAGTGTTCTTTAGTGCCTCACAAACATTTTATAAATTTTAATAATATATATTTTTTAAAGTTAGTTCAAATCTGTAGTCAGTTAATTAAATTATAGTTTGTACTTAATTCTAGTTTGGGTTTTATTTATTACTAGTTATATTTATTTTAGTGTTTTGATTTTATTTCAAATCAGAGGAGAAGATCATGGAAAACATGAGAAATTTGATAATCCGTGGCTTGGACCTTTCAAGATTGCTTCAATTGAAGGAAACAACCCACTTTCTCTTAAGAATTTGGATGATGACTTGTTGGAATTGCCTATAATATGAACTCTTTTTGGCAGTGTAGCAACACCATGAAAATGAAGGGGGATTACCAATGAATATCTTTATTTTATTACTCAATCAAACTAGTTTCCTAAAAAATAACTTTATTTTAAGTTTAATAAGTTAAAATATAAAATTTTACATTTTAAAGCATTGGGTTGACAAACATATTCAATGACCTTAGATAACTTCTAAGTAAACTTGAGTGATTGAAGACATTTTTATCCTTTTTTGGTCTTATTCTTTTAAACATGTTAAAATCAATAATTGTTATTCTATCTCTTATATTATAGGTTAATCTTTATAATTGTGATAAAATGTTTTTATTAATTTGTTTAGAAGAAAATTTTCTTTTGAAGTGTTTTTTAAATAATGACTCCATAGTTCAATAATGAAGGAACACGGTCTACTGTTCTTTAGTGCCTCAAAGGGAGACACAATCCTCAATTGGAGCCTTATGTTGTAACATTTTATAAATTTTAATAAAAAAATATTGTTTTTATTAAAAATTAGTTCAAATCAGTAGTTAGTTAATTAAATTATAGTTTGTACTTAATTCTAGTTTGGGTTTTATTTATTATTAGTTATATTTATTATAGTGCTTTGATTTTATTTCAAATAGTTTAGTTATATAAAAAATAGAGTTTTATTTTATTTATTTTATATGTAAAACCTATGTTGCACAAGTTAAATATCGAGAAGTGGATACTGGTGTCCAGAACGAATAGAAGTTTCCCCCAAATTTGCAAGAAAAGTCAAGTTGGGGGTGACAATACTATATATTGGAACAACTATAATATTGAAAATATTAATTTAAAGATTCAATTATAAAATGATAAACAAAATACATATATAAAATTTTAACATCTTTGTAAATTTGAATCATTATTCTTGTTGTGATTGGAAAAAGTTAAATAGTACTACTCTTGTAATAAGAAAATACAATAAAATTCAATGATATGGCTGTTTGATAGACTGAACAAATGCTTTCCATGGACATGGTATTGATCTTGAAGACAAACATACATGCATTACAAAAATTTCATAT
Organism: Picea sitchensis; assembly: GCA_010110895.2. Classification (NCBI taxonomy): domain Eukaryota; kingdom Viridiplantae; phylum Streptophyta; class Pinopsida; order Pinales; family Pinaceae; genus Picea; species Picea sitchensis. Next base: position 27,742 of record SNQJ01S0145277.1, on the reverse strand, counting down.
CCACAACTATAAAGTGAGTATTACTAAGTTTTTTTTATTTAAATAAGTTTTGAAATAATATTTACTTGTAGTTTACTCTTTGTTTTATAGTGATATTTTGAATAAATATAATAAAAATATTTGTAATAAATTATGTGTTTGTAATAATGAAATAAAAATATTTACAATTTAATTTATTAATATAGAAAATTGGTGCTTATTAATACCAAAAATTATAAATATAATTTTAATTTAAATCTTTCTATTTCATAAACCAGTTCCCAAGCTCCAATTTCTTTGATATTGAAGCTCCCAAAAAGATCCCAAGTTTCCAAAATGTTCCCGACCAATTGGAGACATTTCATACCCATTCCCAAGCTCCCGAAATGTCAGGAACAAATTTCAAATATGTTCGAGATGTCGGGAGCAGTTCCCGTGCAACTATGTGTAAAAAATTATAAAAAGAATTAATAAAGTTTGACAGCTTGTATTATTTTGTAAATATATAATAATGCCTATAATATAGTATTTTAAGTTTTAATTTATTTTATTATGTATTAGGATATAGTAATAATTTTTTTATATGTTGCAAGATTGATCACGTAATGGATAAACAAATAAATGACTCATATTATATTTTGTGGCTCTCTGCATGCTCGACGTTTAACAAAAGGGGGGGTTTTCGAAAATAAATACCATGGTTTCCGCTCGACTGACATGGAAAGTGTGCATTCATACCCTTCGACGGTTTTCAAAATAACTCGGGACCTGCTTGAAATAAACAAGAGATTGACACATAGCCTTGCTAATGTCATACAACAAAAAGGGTCTTGCTAACGTCATGCGACAAAAGGGTAAAGTGACTAATTTATTTAAAATTTTATATATTTAATTAGTCATTTTCGACCAATATGGTTTCACCACATATTTAGGGTTAATTTCAAAAGGTTAAAGGTAAATTTTTGAAGTTAATCTTTTATTTACAGGAATTTGAAGCGAGTATATATTTCATATACAAATCATATTTGGTATATCACTTTCTATACTCCCAAGATGCTAAGTTTTCACACCTTGAATTGAACACTGAAGATGAAATGGGTAACCCATCTTCAGTCATTCATTGGACTCCTCTGGTTAGAAAAAAATTCAAAATGTAGGGTTTTCAAAATACATCAACCAGTTCATGTCAATAGCCTTTGAAATCATTCATGGTGAGACTCCTCCCAGAATCTTTCTAGGGTGTAAAAATATTTTACAACCGAGTTTCGATAGAAGGGTTGAGGATTGGTACTTGTTTGAAAAACACATAGAGATTAAGGTTTATGGTGATGAGGTACAACCTTTTCTTTTACCTAGGTTTGTAACACCTAAATGTTTTTCTTTGGAATTCATAAGACAAAGACTCAATTATGAGTACATTCATTTTGTATCAAATAATCATAAAACACAATTTAAGTTAAAAAAAGAAGTAGATCCTTTTATTGTCAACACTAGATCAGCCTTGCAGTGTGCATAAAAGCTTCTTCAAGACATGGGATTCCAACAGGGTGAAGTGTGGATCTATGATCCTCATTCTATCACCTCAACAAGAAGAACATGGTTTGGATCAAATCCTTATCAGCATCAACCAAAGACACAATTGGAGCTTCTGGCTAATCAAGATAGTTGGGAAGATGGAAGAGAATTTACAGGTTCAAGAACAAGTTCCAAATCAACCATCAAAATCACTAGTGTAGAGACTCCAAAACAATTTGAGAAAACATATAAAAGAAAAGGTTTTGGACCAACTCAAAAGATGTTAGCGACAGAGGAAGGAAAATCAACTAAGAGACAGAGGACAGAGGAACACGAATAAAATAAAGATCAATATTGCAAGATGAGTCAGAGCCATGAACAACAAAGCCTCCAGTGGTTGTAGAAGTTTCATCATCGACAAATCTTTAGAGTTCAGAAAATCAAAATGGAAAAGAATCAATGGAGACAAATCAATCACAACAAGTAGATCACTTTCACTAGTTCATGACAATCAAGAAAAATGGTGTGAAGATCAAATAAGAGGTTTCTACTAAAATCTATAATCAAGGGCCATCTCAGACAAGATTGTTATTTTCTATGGATTACGAAAAGGGCAAGTTAAACATAGCTGTATTAGAACCCAAAGATCAAAATAAGGTCACCAACATATCCATTGATCTAAAGGCAGTTCATCTTGTTGATAAAATGGATTTACATAGGAAAACTGGAGAAATGTTAAACATATATATTATAATAGCTTCTATTGGAATGAAAAAGTTGCAAACAATGAATGACAAGATTAGGAACCAACTAAAGAATGAAAAGCTGTAAAACAAAACTAAGCAAATGAGGGTAGAGGAGCTTGAGAAATGGGTGATCGATTTAGGATAAAATCCACAAGATGTTGCATTAGTGCAAGCTCTTATGAAAAAAAAGACACCGAAATACAAGTATTAAAGAAAAATCTTAAAATATTTGGAGTTGATCATGTATAGACATCAGAATTGCAAACAATACACCAAGAAAACAATTAGTTATTGAGGAAAATAATACATATGTAATATCAGATGGAAATGTATGAAAAACAAATGAAGCCCTAAAGAAAGGATTTTCTTCTTCACAATCTACAGAGCCACTTAACCCATTTGAGGGGTTAGCTAAACCATTATCATAACTGAATCTAAAAGGAGTTGAGAATAAGAAACTCAAAAAATCATTTTCTACACAAAATGAGGATATCAAAGTTTTCAAAGAACATATTAAAGACAAGGACAAAATCATTGAACAATACCAAAAACTGAAGGCTAAGATGTTGGGAGATATAGAACAATTGCATAATAAATCAATTGGAAATCTATATCTGATAGGAGCCAGACATCTTATTTTGGATCAAATTATCACCGAGATTAGTAAAATCTAGGATTATTTCAAGATAATTGGAGAAGAGGTTTCTTTGGTTGATGAACCAGACATAGCTATACAACAAGCATTTCAAGAAGTGGGAACCCAACCTCAAGTGGCTACAAGAACTATCAAATTCCTCAAATCCAACTCAAAGGAAACATTCAAGAATAAATGGATAAAGGACATAATGACAATGGTAATGGAAACATAAAAGATTTTTACAAAGAAGTCTGATACAAAAAACATAGAATAAATGCATAATGGTTAAAAGGAATATTGAATTTTTTACCAATAAGTTTGACAACTAGGTAAACATGGGATTACCTACTGTGTGTGATGATAAATGAAAGCTTTTAATATTTGAAAGTTACAGAAATGACTTGTTCAAAGTCAAATAAAATGAGGATAAATTTCAAGGCATGACTGAAGTCTTAAAAGGACAAACTATAGTGGATATCCTTAAAGATTATTTTTATTTACTGTGGAAGATTAATTTTTTTTCTCAAATTTCCCTTCATGAGAAAAGTATACTGAATTGGATATTTCATATAGGAAGATAATGGCTTTCAATTATCTATCAAGTGAAAATTGACAACTTCTAATTCAATTGTTAACATAATGAGTCATCAAAACAATTGAGGCAAAGTTAGGATATATTTTTGGGAAAATTATCAAGGTCGAATGAATTCAATGTTATCTTTGTAAAGTCAGATCTGTTGTTGTAAATTTGAGGCTAAAAAATATCTCTTGATAACCAATTTTGGTTATATTTATTTTTGTATAAAAGAAAGAAACTTCGATGTAAAAAGGGATGGATTTTACCTAGAAAAAGGGCTGAGATTTTTAATAAAAACTCTATTTTCACATAACTTGAGTGATTTTGGATTTCATTGTTTTAGTTCATGTTTTCCATGTTATCATGTGGTTCTAGTATTTCATAATTTTTCTCTTAAAATATATATATGATGCTCTAAATGTAACATCTTGGTACGACCATCGCTGCTACAATTACAAATGAATCCTAAAATTCATAGATTTATTCAATTATATTGTGTAAGTATCAATTACACCCATGTTTTCTATTATTATTCCTTATGAATAGTAATGAAGTCTTCATTCCTTTATAAAGTCCCTCTCTCTTTTGGTTTTTTTCCTGACTTTGTAAAATTGATTAAATCTTGTACTGAAAAGCCTTGGATAGCCCTACTAGTGAATGTAGACCGACTAATTATTTTCAATCTTCGAGGGGATTAAGGAAAGGCTTCCCTCTTTCCCCCTTTCTATACATCTTGATGGAAGATTCATTAAGAAGAAAGTTTACTGCTGAAAAGAACGTTGGGACAGTCCCATGCATTAGGTTGATGAAGGGCCTTGATCCAATCAATCATGCCCTTTTTGCAGACGATTCTCTTATGCTGGGTGAAGCCTCCATAAAGATTGCAAAGATCTTCAACGAAATCCTTCAAAGATTTTGCAGTATCTCCGGAGCGCTCATCAATAAAAGAAAAAGTGTAGTGTATGGGTGGAATGTAGGTCATCAAACTATATAGCGAATTTCCCTTTATTTAGTGTTCTCAGGCTATGCTTCTTGGGAAAAAATAAAATATCTCGAGCTTCCCTTAATTCTAGGTTCCAATATTTCTTCATTCTGGACAAAAGTAATAAGCAAATTCAAAGCCAAAATCGTAGCTTGGGGTGGTCTGTGGCTTACCAATGCTGGGAAATTCACCCTTATTAAATTGGTCCTGTCTTCCTTGCCAATCTACCAGGCTTCCTTCCTTTTGGACCCAAACGTGATCATGACTCAGATTTCAAATCTGATCCGAGAGTTACTCTGGCGTGGAGGTAAAGGTAATCAAAACAAATATCACTTAGTTAATTGGGAAACTGTTAAACTCCCAATTTCTGAAGAAGGATTATAGGTAAGAGATCCCGAGCTAGAAAACCTTGCATTGGGTGGAAAATTCCTTTGGAAACTCTACACAAATCGCAGGCACCCTGTAATCCAAATCGTAAGGAAAAAATATCTCAAAGGGGCTTCCTTGAGAAACCTCTAGGGAGAAAATACTCTGAAAGGCACGCTGATATGGAACCTTTGTCATCGTGGTCTTGATTTCTTCCAAAATCACCTATATCACATCCCTGGGAATGGGGGAAAAACTATGTTGTGGAAATATAGTATCATGGGTAAGGCGCCCCTCGACGTTTCTGAAGAAATAAAAGAGATCCGTGAGTGGCTAACTCAACACAGTTTCACCAAATTAGAAGATATCTCCTCGTGGGATGCGTCAGGGAGTTGGAAGACATGGGTTTTTCTAGGAACTCTAAATCATTTGAAAACTCAAAAAATCTTCTCCTAGTTGCATTGATGGACTTAGCTCTTGTTCATCTCCACTTTTCAGGAAAATGGGGCTGGGGAAAGTCTGGGTTTTACACCACAACTTAGGGGTTCATCTCACTTCAATCCCCCCAAGCGTTGATCGAGTCAACAACCCCCTGGAAGCAAGTCCGGGATCCTCTCAGAATTCCAAAAATAAACTTCTTCTGTTGGGTTTTAATGCACATGAAAGTATTGACAGGAGAAAACCTAGTAAAAAGAGGCATTATCAGACCTCATAGATTCTCCATGTGTTGTAACGATCTTGAAACGATGGATCAACTGTTTGTGGACTGTCCATTCACCCTATAAGTATGGAAGATCTCCCTTCAAGGTCTCAGTGTCACAGTACCAAAGCAGATTACAGTGGTTACCTTATTCTCCTCCTGGAAGGCGCATTATCCTCATGAGGTTCAAAGCAGTTCAATTTGGAAAAGAATTTGGCAGGCCATCTCCAAATACATTTGCTGGAAACTATGGCTATCCAGAAATGAACAGATCTTCAACAACACTCTGCCTTCCCCCCTAATGGTGGTCGCTAAAGCAAAATCTCTCCTCCTTGAAACAATGTCTAATCATTCCTTCAAGAAAGAAAATACACTCCTCCCTGAAGAAAATAAATGGATAGGAACCTTCATTTTCCGGGACATAAAAAAATCCACTGTTCGTCCCTCAATTAGTCCAGGATGGCGATTGTGAGACACAGATGCTTTTTTTCAAGCATGGTGGAGGAGGCAAGGCAAAGCCTTGATTTTTTCGATGACTAATCCAAAGGAAACCCAGGGAACGCAAGAGCACGCAGAGTGATTTACTCCTTGGATGGATCCCAAAAATATAGATTTAGTTGGGGACTAGGCCAACGAACTAATAACCAGGCTGAAATTCTAGGGCTGCTAAAAGCTTTTCAGATAGCATGTGAAAATGGCAATAAATACAAGTTTTTGGAGACTCTGAAATTCTGATAAAGATGTTAAATTCGAACGACCACTTCAACAATCCAATGATTAACAAGACATTGCAAAGGCGACGACATATGTTGCAATATTTATCCTCCTCTCTCTTTTTCCACATCTTGCGTGGATCAAACAAGGAAGCATATGCAAAGGCGAACATGGGCTATCTATTTCCTTTAGGTGCAATCAACAAAAACGACGAAGCTCCCCTATGGATTCTCATCCCGTAGGATTGGCTCTTCCTCTTCTCATAGCTTTGTAAGAAAGGGGCATGTTGTATTCTGGATAAGCAGGAAGTTGTTTCCTTGTAATGATGGTTGATTTGGCCTTGGTCCAACCGGTACTTAAATAAAAAATATATATCCGTTTTGGTTAAAAAAATGAAGTCTTTATTCCTGTTCATCTAGTATTACTTTAAAATTAGATATAGTTTTTTGTAATTTCTACTATTGAAAGTAAATTAATACTTATTCAAATTGAATGCATTGTTATACTTTCAATTTTGTTTCTTCAAATTCTTCTTCATTTGCTTAAATATGAAGGTTTTCCAAAACATTCAAATCTTGTTTTTTAAGTTATGATATTTACTTATTAAAGATCAACAATTATAATCTAAGGTAAAATAGTAAAATAATTTGTTTTACAACAAAAAATCAAAATTAAAATCAATCAAGAGTAAAATGGATGCCTTGGGACAATTTCCTAGCCAGAAACATCTTAAGGGTTACAACAAACTACATAAATCCAACAACTAATGGGGAGTCAAGTTGGTGTGGTGTGTGTTTCCTTACAACAGACTTCRAAGATACATTTAATGAATAGYATAATGGATATTATGAGTACACATGGTGGTGCACAATGCCATAAGCATGCAAGTGGATTGGCGTAGAGATGAAATCCAACTAAAGTTTGACGGTATCACTACCATGGTCAAATTTGTGGAACAACTGGAGGAAGATATTGTGCMAGAATAGAGGATTGTGGTGCTAGATCTCACTTTGGTAGAGASCCMTGTGATATGGTTGGAAACACATAAGAGTGCATTGAATTCTTKCAAGGACACAAAAAAGGTGTTGTGGAATTTATTTTTTCCAAACATTGGGGCTCCACCAACAAATACCAATTCTAGTCCTGTTGACCTGTCTTTGGACTACTTCAGACTTATTTAGACATGTGAATGATTATGAAGTGRACTATATGGTGCAAGGTGTTCAAATTTAGTAATGGCTGAATAAATTATGCACACCTTAGAGCCATGGATGAATAAGTAGTACCTGTAGTAAGAACTRCAACAACATATGAATAATTGGCTAAAGCTATGGAGATGGTTCTATGGAACTTTATGACTCTATGGGGAGGATACACCATTTGTAGGGGTGATTAAGCACGTTTATTGTTTCCTACATATGGACTACCTATAGTTTCTAACTATAGGTTTCAAAAAATTTGACCCCACATATACCATCCATGTAGAATCCCACCTCACAAAATCACACCCCATAGATGCAAAAGAGGAACTTTGGAATTTGTTGTTTAAGGAAACAAAATGTCACCACATAAACCAAGACATGGGGGAATGCCAATATTCCAATTGATTACCATGAACCATGTGGACAATGAAAATTAACATTGGCATTGAGGATGAACCAAAATTAATGGTTATGGAGATTAATAGGATTACCATATGGTCGTAAATATTGTAACTTTGTTTTGTGGTGATGGTGATTTATTTTATCCAAGTTTCACTGAGATGAAAGTTTTAATTGGAGAGCTTGAAAAGATGACAATTGAGTTGAATCTAGGTACCCAACTGATAAAGAGAGGTTGTATAGAATGAACATGCACTATAAGGAACATGTGATGTAGTAAATAGATTAAATGTTGGATGATGGGTTAATATTTTCAATGGAGGAGTTAGATTGGATTAATTCTATCACGATATAAGGTAGGAAAATAGGTGGAATTTGCATGTGTGTTCATTTTCACAAACTCAATGAGGCCTACATACATGACATCTTTCCGACCCCATTTAGGGATTGAATTATGGAGAAGGTCACAAGGAATAAATGTACACTTTTATGGATGGATTTTCAAGATATCATCAAATCCATATAACT
>SNQJ01S0145277.1:0-15243 GCA_010110895.2 Picea sitchensis | reverse complement strand
GCACGGTTTCTTCCTAGTCATTCTCATCAAACACCTATGCATCACAAGCATCGCGCAGTTCTTCCTATCTCCAAGGTTAAAGTCGTTGTTCTTCAAACCTGGGATGTAACCTAACTGGGGTCCAACTATGTGTATCCCCTTCGGGATGTATGCGATGATCAACGTGTACTCAAAGTCACACGGGATACTGTCACGGTTCACTGCGCCAGCCAAAGGCGGGATGTACTCCAGAAAGACCGACGAGATCTACTTCGCGTTAGCCAAATCGTCACGGTGTTTGCTTCACTTCTCAGTAGTGTGACCAGAACGTCGTCCAGTCGAGGGGGATGCTTGAAATCCACCAATCGACGATGCCTGTATTCCTACAAACATGACTCTCTTATCCATGAGGTCTACAAGAACCTCCTCCACAGACTTCTCTAATGCACTATGTTCGCCCATCATTCACACTTGTAAATAAATAGATTGGGTAGGAGAGCAGAAAAACGAGGTAATCAAATGGATGGCGAGGTCTAGAAATCACAACGTGATATGAAATTGATTCTATGTTAGCTCGGATAATCATGGGTGGAAAAAAGTGGTCCCGACGCAACGTTCAACGGGTTAAATAAGCACGCATCATAAAAGATTCCTCCAATGGGTAGGAATGCATCCATCAATGAGAATTCGTCCGTTATGGCACGGTCTCAATGGTCCATTTGCTCATAACTATGTTTTCTAGCCGTTCCGAGGTGTTATTCTAACGGTCGGGGCACCTCCAACGGTCACATTGCTTCGCCGTAGCGAAGTCCCATTTTACGTGGTTCTGTTATTTCGGCGAGGTTCAAGTTCTGCAGATCTGCCTCCTGTGAAGTCTTTTCTAGAAATTCCCGTAGTTTTTCTAACTTGGATTTCTTCTTACTGAGCTTCCTTTCCTTCTTTCTTGTGATCTGAGTCTTTAGATTCCTCTTTCCATTCTTATTCTTATATTTTCTTAGCATGGTAACTTCGCACTGCCGATGTTCTTTCAAAGGGTTCAAAGGTAATATCTCTCTATTTACTAGGTCCTAGGTGGACATACTTTCTTCTTGCAGGGATAGGTCCTTCAACCCTTCTTGCGCTCTTTCAAAGTTGACAACTACTTCTCTTTCATTCTGCTTCTTCGACTCAACTTCTCGTTCTTCTATCAGTTGATCTATTATTCGAGATATGAAATCCCTTTGTTCTTTCTTTTTCTTTCCTGTAGATTCTTCCTCTGCTTTCCTTCTGATATGATCTTTCTCAATCCAAGTCTTTTCTAATAAAAGTGGGAAAGGGGCGCTGTTCTCAACAAATCTAATAACTTCAAAGTCCTCTTCTGTCGATGTTTCATGAGAAATCATAGGTATATTAGTAACTCTTCCACATAGGGTTATCATATTTCCTTTAAACAAGCCTATCCTTCCTAATGAAGGTATCATAGCAGGCTTCCCCAAAATTTCCCAAGTGCTTTCTGGCATAATGTTCACATGTGTTTCTTCATCCAATACACAGTCTATGTCAAAGTCTTCTATTCTTGTAACTATGCGTTGTTTTTCTTTTAGGATCTATGGTAAACTGATGTCTCTGTGATCATCCATTACTTCTTTTAACTGTATTAACATAGTCTTTGACTCTTTTTCTTTATGGTTATTTAGCATATCCTTAGTCTCTTCCTTATAGTTTTCTTGTCTTATGTTCATATTTTCAAATTTAGCAATCATTCTTGGACAATGCTCAACCTCATGACCAATGGATTTACAACAAAGACAAATAGGACCTACACCAGGCCATTCCTTAGCAAGATGTCCCGGTCTTCTGCAATTATAACACAGTTTCACTCCTCTCTTTCTTTTGAACGATCCCCAACCTCTCATGTACTGCGCACTGGGATCACAATGTTGGACCTGCAATCTGCAAAAATTCTTTCTAGGTTCCTGCATCGACTTATTAGTCCAAAAATTCTTTCTATGCATAGAAATAACATATCTTTCTCTATTTCTATCAAATTTATTCAGATCAAATCTTTCTTCTAACTGTTCCCTGACATTCAGGCTAGGACAAAATCTATTTCACATACCTAGATTCATACTTTCGAAGCATAAATTTCCACTTATCTTACCTATACCAGAGAAAAAAGATTTAAGATCTTACCTTTTTTCTTCAGATCTGGTTTCTTTCTTAGCATAGAGCTTCACAATTCAAGTAGAATATTGCGCATTACAACAATAGATCTACGCACAAAGCTTCTTCTTTTCTTCAGTTCCTAGCAATCACATTTTCATGTCCCGACATCGGAACCATTTTTTGGCACAACGGTAGACCCAGGGTTCAACGCTTCAATAGAGCACCAACAAAACCCTAACTATCGACCCTTTCGGCAACACCTGTGAAGCAGATGAAGTCTCACCCGAGGTAGAGGCAGGGGGGGTTGTAAGACTCATGTGTCTACAAGCAGGCTGGGACACAGATCTGTGATTACAACACTTAACAGAGCACTTAGCCAACAAAATGCCTTAGTTTATGATTCTCATTCACATCGCAGATTAATCCTTATTACAGATCAACGCAGTGATAATCCAAATCAAGCTATTGAAATCACTTAGCACATAGCATTAACTCAGATCTAGCATTCACTTATATTTACTACCATTAATTACTAAGAAACAACATTCGATGCATTCATTGTACATAACAACAACAACACTAAGAAATTAACCACATAAACAACATCGCACAAAGCACATCAAGACACAAGATATACATGGTTTACATGGTTTGCTCCAGTGTGGGGCTACGTCCACCAACTTCTTATTCTTCTTTATTAGTCTTCAATAATCTTACATTCATCTTCTCCTGTGCACAAATCCATAGAGCCCAACTCCACAGAGGACAAGAGATGTGCGAGCTGAGCACCAAATTCTCCTTCCCAAAACCAGGTCAAGGCACAAAGAAACTTAGAAAAACACTTTCACTTAGCTTCACAAGCCTTAACATACTCTTTTTCACAAAGCCAACTAATCATGCACTAAGCCAATTTACCCCTATATTGCTTATCTACTACTTATTTATGCATTTACAAAAAGGCTTAAACATGGGTAAACCCATGGGCCGACATCCCATAACCCGTTACATAAACCCTAAACCCTTTGTTGGGTCCACAAGCCCACAAAATGAGTGAGATCCCATGATCTCTGCTCCGCCTAGGCACTCCATCTTCGACCAGCCTGTCGAAGTCCCAAAAGTGTTCAAACACGACCAATATTTCCTCAAAAATTGGTCAAGGGCCAACAATGAGAATTAGGACTTCTACTATGGGCGTTTCTCGTTGATACTCACATTCTCATAGTGGGAAGATCCAATGGGAATTGAAATTCCGTAGTGTGAACTTGAAGTGAAGTTTTTTGTAGCCTATTTTGAAGGTATTTCCTATTTATAAGATAGGTTTATGTAGAGTGACATTAACTATGTGTTTGAGAGCTATTACAAGTCCATGCAAAATTTTATGATGCATACCACTAGGATTCACCTGATCATTGTTGATGTGCAAGGTCAAAAATATTAGTTTGATGTAAGTCAACACTTTTCCCCTATGTGACCATGGTTTCCATAGGGAATCTATAGGTAGAGGTCAAGATGATAGAGTTCATGTTGACACCTTGGAACATCACACATGCCATCAAGAAATGGGCCTATGTAGTATAAGATAGGATGGAGAAACAAGGGAAGAGAACCCTACCACTAGTATACCTAGAAGAGGGTCCTACAGGGGTATTAGGAAAGAAACCGTGGCTTTGCATGGAGGGAGAAACAACATCAAATTCCATTGAGTCATATGAATCATATATGTGGAGAAGGAAGAGCTCAATAATCATACACAACAAATCCTATGACCCGGTGATAGGGAATGAATTGTAGCCACCTCCTCTCATTTACAATGCATTTAACATCCAAGGGATTCACACCATTTCAGTTTCCATGCAAGAAAAGGGTACTTATATTGCTATTGAAGAGTAGGAAATGCTCCTACCACAAAGTGGAAAGATCATGCCCTTTCTACTGTAAATTTATTCATCACTTTAGAAACATGGGGATAGTGAGGGGGATTCTCACTAACACAAGCATTGATTACCCCTATCTCATCAATAAAAATACAAATGTTGTTCAACACTCTCCCAAAACCCACATTTATAAGCCTAGTGGTCATTCCCATTCCTTAACCCATGGACAAGTCAAACTTGGACAATGTTAGCTAAGGCCTATATGGGGTAGAAGAAGAATAAAATATACTACTCCCAACAAACATGAGGTTTATTGATAGGGACAAAAATAAAGTAAAAACCCTCGAGCTTGGTAGGGAAAAATGCCGTGAGTGAAGATGAGACAATAAAATAAAAGGCCAAGGACATGTTGAATTACATTTGAGAAAAAATTGGTTGGACCAAAGTGTTGGTGGAAAACTATAGAAAGGATGTGAAATTTTCCATATCTAAGGGTTGTAACTTAGACATAGACAAACATGAAAATTAAACATGAAGACCACATTTCAAAAGAGATTTACACTAATTTAAACCCTAATAAATCCATATAAAAATAAAATAAATGCGTAAACCACAACCATAAAGATTGATATACTGATTTATAGAATGTAAATAATGATACATGAAGAGGATATTCCCAAACCTACTTTTTATACCCATGAAGGCCTGTATGAATTCTATTTCATGCCTTTTGGACTATCCAACACCTGAATATATTCTAGCCAATGATGAATGACTTATTACATCCATACTGTTACAAAATATTTCCCCTGTGGATAGGTGAAATCTCCCTTGCATATCTAGACCCCTATTGACCAAGACATAAAAACAAACAAATGGACACTAAAATTCCTTTAGATATATTATTTATGCCTATAGGCAGAGAAGATAGAAGAAAGACATGTGACTTACTCCTTTTCGATGGTTGTCCTCGATGATCTTCAATCTTTAGACTTGTTTCCCAAGATCCTATCACGATGAAGAAAGTCTGCAAGGAATAGAACAATAGCTTCTACTTATAAAATATATCATTAGATAAGAACATATCTATATATATAGACATACATGTGCAAACAATAGTATGAAGGAAACATGCCAAGTTATGTATTATGAAAACATGGGAGATTACAACCTTGTTGAGCTAGCGTTCCTCCAAGATTTCAATCCAGTCCTTGAAAATACTCTAAATATGTTTATATTAATATCATAGGTATCATATACAAACTTTCTCATCTCTCCCTATACCTTGGAATTCCCTCATTATATAGGAGTTGGAGGCTTAACCACCATGGAGAAGATCACTCACTAGATCCACTAAATTGGGATCTCCAATATTTTTAGGGAGGAAATATATCTCAAGGATTTTAGGGAGAAAATATCTCTCAAGGATTTTAGGGAGGAAATATCTCTCAAGATTCATCAAATTAGGATATTGTTTTGAGAAAATATCTCAACCATCCACGAGATTATCAACTTCTCCTTGAGATTAGGAAACTAAATGTGAGGTGGATTCTCACACTAAATTAATTTCCTTCTTTTAATAAAAAATGAATAATACATGTGCACATAGTATTTTGACCTTCATATGATAAATTTATCCTCCAACATGTTTATGGATTATGAAAAACACTCCCTCACTAAATTGTGACAAATCCATACTTAGTAGTTTGGGAATTTGGTGTGTAACATATGCCCCCTAAAGTGTGAGGTCAGAAGAGAAGTTGATGGATGAAACACTTTACAAAAATAGGTGCATCAAGGAACTGGAATAGGAATGATGGGTGGAAGTTGCAAGCAAAAATCAAACATTAGACATATATCTTCCTTGATGTGGGCACACCCATACTCAGATAAACTGACACAAAGCATGGTCACCAAACAATACACTGCGGATCCATGGAAGTATTGATGATAAATGATATGGCCACCAAAAATACAATGTGGATCCATACCTCCATGACTCAATTAGGTCGTAGCCACAAAAGAATACACATTGGAGATACAACATGGAAAAAACATAGCCACAGACCAATACAAAGTGGATCTATGTGACAACATATATATTAGTGAGATTTTCGACATGATGACTACACCAAAATATTCTAAGTACTCAAATGATCTCCATCGCAACCCAGGGAAGGAATGTAACAAAGGTGAGTTCCTAAATGGGTTCCCAAGGTATTCGTCCTGATCCTAAAATAATATGATTCTAGCCATGTGAATAGACATGTTGATGTTGAACATGGTAGAAACCACTTGATTACCGATCATTAATGTATACCATTAACAAGTGCGAGGGAAATCACCAATGATGACAATGACTCCCAAGGTACCAAAATACATTCCAACGAATGTGAACAAATGAGATGAAGTAGAACACTCGTGGAATCATTCGATCAGAGGTCAATGAAATTACTGTTGAAAGAAAGGATGCATTCCATTGAGGCATGTAGATCCCAAGGTACTAACTGGTTTCTAAGTCTAATTCCTAGATAACGTGTTGAAGTCACCATGAATAGACTCATCGAAGGAGGGTGATGATGTTTCCCCCATCATCGACACAAAATAGACACATGAAAGTGATGTAAGATGATAGGTTAAATGAGTGTGGACTGACACAAGGATGAAATCTGGTAATACTGCAAAGTGGTTGGTTTGAAGTGAAACTTCCCTTGAACGTTGTGAGGCATGACAACTAGCTTGGTAGCATTGACTCGACGAGTACCAAGAACATAATGTGATGATAATAATATCCCTCTTCGATTGGAACAAAAAAGTATAATGGAACATAAAATTGGTATGACTTAGAGACAAGTGTATTACCCAACTATAAGATGATACACAAACAAGTGCCATGTTCAAGGGAAACAACAAATGGATTCCATAATGTTTTCCAAAAACCTAACCCACTTCCCTCAATTTTCCCCCCACTATGATTAGTGAGTACCTCTTTTTTTTTAACATGATTGAGGAGGATAATAGATGGTTGGTATAGCTCATCTTCGATGAGTCCCTCATCATATGTTTAACTAACCTGAAGAAGGAGGGGTTCGGTCCCATATGGGTCCTTCAATGCATGTTTTACGAGTCCAAAGAAGGAAAACTCGATGATATTTTCATGTTTAGAGAGTCTGAAAAGATCTTAAAGACGTCTCCAAGGATGTTCTTTTTCATAAATTTAGTCCCCCGAAACAGAAAAAGTGTAAAACAATACAAGGGAAAAATATTCTAGTCATGATTGACTAGAGTCTTCCTTTTTCATAATTAGTCCATCCAGTCCGAAAAGGGTTAAAATTATATCGAATAGATTCCCTTTCAAACCTTTTAACGAGTGTGAAAGGAAACAAGCTCACTCGACAATCTTTTCATGTTTAGGGAGTCTGAAAAGAGTTTAAAGGAGATTCCAAAGAATTCATTTTTTCATATAGTTTTTACAAGCTCAAAAAAGCGATAAAAACATGCTCGGTTGTTTGCTTAATTTTTTAATGATCTTGACACAGAAATAAAAATGTGCTCCTTGAAACCGAAAATGAACTATGCTCGGTGTGGGTTTCATTTTTACACGAGAATGAAACTAGAATAAAAACTATGCTCAGAATGATTCTTATCTGTAGTAATTTTCCCCCAGGATGGACGACAAAAGCTATCGACTTAACTCTAGCATGATTTCCAAAGGCTGGACACATTCCCCCTTAGCTTCATTTCATCTTCTGATTCTTCTTCTGCACTATAAACGTCTCCTGGATAGTAATAGGAATAGGTTCACCAAAGAGGGAGGAAGAAAGAGGATCAAGTGACACATGCGGATGAAATGAAGGTTCAGTTTCGAGATCTAGTGAAAGAATCAACTCAACATTTACAAGATCTAACAAAAGAATCGACTCAATGTTTACGAGATCTAGTAAAAGACTCGACTCAACATTTACAAGATCTAGTGAAATACGTGTGACTAAATCGAAGGGGGTTCTGTTTCATTTTTTAACGATCTTGACACATATAGTGAACTATTCTCATGGTTATCTGTTTTATTTTTTAATGAGCTTAAAACAGAAATTGGAACTATGTTCATAACAATCTGTTTCATTTTTTAACGAGCTTAACACATAAACTGGAAATTTTCTCAAAACCCTTGACCATGGCTTCTAAAAGGTCTTCATCAGATGGAAGAACAACACTCTGGAAGGAATACATGCCGAGGGACACAATAGGGGTAATGAGAGGAAGATCATGCTCAAAAACCTCCATTCAAGGGTTCACCATGTCAACTAGCAGATCTAATTTTAGAGAATTTGAGCATTCAATGAGAGGATCCTTCTCATTAGTAGTTGAACGCATGGGACACGATACCACATAATTTACATGTGGCAGGTGGGATACCCCTTGCATAGAAGGAACATTCAGGGGAGTTAGATGGTCAACTAACATACAAATATCAGGAGTAAGAAACAAAATATGATCAATGGTCACGATGTTTCCACTATGAGGGAAATGCGTAGAATGTGGTGAGTACCTTCACAAGAGATCTAGCTAGGAGAAGAAAAAACACAACTTGCAAAAGTGAGAAGACGAGAGAAAAATTAGAGAGAAAACAATATAAATGTATTAATTGTATTCCACACACAAAGAGTGAATAATTTACAATATATATAGGTTACATGAGTAACTAATGTGCCATAGTAGTGATCTGGAGAGATCTAGATACTCACTGATAAACATTGGAGTGAATTTCCACCTAGTCCTAGTTAACAGATCCATGAAATCATCAGTTATCTAATTCACATTTGTGGAAGTGAGAGAAACACATGCAACTGTTGGTGATAAAACCAAGGTTTCCATGCATGAGTGACTTCTACTAGTCTAATTGAGTGTAATTGACTCTAAACTGAAGAGGAACACCCTATTTTTCAGGGGAATATTCTCTAGAGAGAATATTCTCATCTAAGGAAGCATTCTCAACATTGGACTATCAAACTTAGGAAAATAATTCTAGGTGAGTGTGTAATATCTCCAACACCCCCCCTGAACACTACTAGGGTGTACATGAGGAATGGGTCTTAACAACCAAGGCCATTTTAGGTACCCATTGTACAATGGATTTAAGAATGAAACACTAAAAAAATGAGGAAAGAGGGAAAACCTCATGGGAAACCCCCCCCCTCAATGTACAATTCATAAAAACAGTGAGAAGGAACAAAAGGTAGTTGCTATGCAATTGTGTCCTCCACTCCACGAAGACCTTGCAACTGTGCAAGTTTGTGCTCATTGAAGATTTTGTTGAAGATGTATATGTCTACATGGATCCGATGAAGTAGATGTACCAGTAGGTGTCCACATATATCCACTTTCTCTTTTTTTAATGAAGAAGACCCAAATGAAGTTTGGATGAACCTTTGAAAATCGTGCAGTTGTTTCCGGAAAAACACTGAAATTTTGTTGATTTTAAAATTCTCATAACTTCACTTACCAGACTTCGTGTCAGACAATTTGTTTTCTGAAATCGGGTATTTTTCTGATAGGAATTAAAATATCCAATTTGTTTCTGCAAATTATTCTAAGAAAATATCATAATTGAATTTGATGTGCACGACCCCCTTTTTGGTTTATGAGATGCATGCATGGCACATACATGTGGCTCTTGAGATGCATGCATGGTGCATGCAAAAGTGTCTGCATGTGACTCCTGAGATGCATGAATGACATATTCCACATGACATTCAGAAAATAAAAATCTGAAATGGAGTAGACATCATCTGCATTTAATGGAACACAAATTTGTGCAGATAGTTGTGTAGAAGACTCTTCAGAATAAGAGGCTTGATCTTCTGATGGATTCTCTTTTGGATCTATCTTTTAAATCTCCTACATGCAATATTCATAATCTTATTTATTCCTAAATAGAACCTCCAATCTAGTCCATAGTTCGTTTGGAGTTGAGTCTCTTAATTCATCATATACTTGGTGGATAATTTCAAGAGAAATAGACCATAAGATACATCCTATGGCCTTATCTTGTCGATTGAGAAAACCATTTTTCTCATCAGTGGAATCAGACTCTACTTCCATTTCCATAGTTATTTGGTACAATCTTATGCATCTAAGCCAAAGAAATTTTTTTGGATTTCACTCCAAACAATTATGAGGCGTGAGAAGTATTGTCGACGAATAATCCATCTTTTCTGCGTTCTTCAATCTTCAGTAGATGAAAATAAAGTGTTGGTTCATATTCTTCCTAGCATCCTATGGGACATGATACCATGTAGAATGTGGTGAATACCTTCACAAGAGATATAACTAGAAGAAGAACGAACACAACTCTAAAAAATGAGAAGATGAGAGAAAAATTGGAGAGAAAAGAATAGAAATGTCTTAACCGTATTCCACACACAAATAATGAAAAATTTAAAATATATATAGGCTACATGAGTAGCTAATTCTCCATAGTAGTGATATAGAGAGATCTAGACACTCACTGGAGTGACCTGCCACCTAGTCATAGTTAACTGATCCATGCAATCAACGATTATCTAAGTCACACCTGTGGAAGTGAGAGAAACACATGCAACTACTGGTGATAAAACCAAGGTTTCCATGCATAAGTGAATTCTACTAGTCTAATTATGTATAAATGACTCTAAACTGAAGATGAACACCCTATTTTGTAGGGGAATATTTTGTAGAGAGAATGCTCTCATCTAAGGAAGAGTTCTCAACATTGGACTATCAAACTTAGGAAAATAATTCAAGGTGCGTGTGTAATATCTCCAACAAAATGCAGCACTAGAAAGAGTGTGGACACAACATATTTCATATTGTAAACATAGTCTCGTCCAAGGAGTAAATTAAATTCCAAGGTTCCTTGTACTACCATAACATCAACATGGACAATTTTCCCTCCTAAGGTGACGGGCAGTCGAGGAAGGACCCCTAAAGGTTTACTGGATCTTTTATTAAAATCTCAAAGATTATGGGTCACCAACATATGTTGGGGAGAACTAATAGCTTGACAAGAATTCAAGGAAAAAATTCTAATAGAAGCACCTTCGTCTACAATATAGTGATATATGTTTATATCGCAAACTTTCACAATGATTTGGAAAGGAAGGTAGGAAGGAAGTCAAGGCACTGCCAGTCTATTCCAATTGAAGGAAATGAACTCGGTGCTTGGAGGGGGTTCTGTTGAAACATGTGAAATCCCCCCCTGTCCGGAGTTATCTTTAGTGACATGAAGAACCTGAGCGGTATTTCTAGGTTTGATCCCCAGTGGAGTCGCCAATTTTTTGTTACGAAATATTTCCCCTGCGAACATGTGAAATCTCCCTTGGATATCTAGACCCCTATTGACCAAGACAAAAAAACAAAAAAATGGACACTAATATTCCTTTATATCTATTCTTTATGTATGTAGGCAGAGAAGATAGAACAAAGAAGTGTGACTTACTCCTTTTCGATGGTTGTCCTAGTTGATCTTCAATCTTTGGCCTTGTTGTCCAAGCTCCTATCGTGATGAATAAAGTCTGCAAGCAACATAACAATACCTTCTACTTCTACAATATATCATTAGACAAG
Source organism: Picea sitchensis (assembly GCA_010110895.2). Classification (NCBI taxonomy): domain Eukaryota; kingdom Viridiplantae; phylum Streptophyta; class Pinopsida; order Pinales; family Pinaceae; genus Picea; species Picea sitchensis. Next base: position 3,640 of record SNQJ01S0145277.1, on the reverse strand, counting down.
AGAAAATCTATCTATATAGACATACATGTGCAAACAATAATACGAAGGAAATAGGCCAAGTGATGTATTATGAAAACATGGGAACTTACAACCTCACTAAGCTAGCATTCCTCCAAGATTCCAATCGAGTCCTTGAATGCACTTTAAATATATTTCTCTTAAGATCATAAGTATCATATACACAATTTCTCCTCTCTCCCTCTACCTTGGAATTCCCTCATTATATAGGAGTTGGAGGCTTAACCACCATGGAGAAGATCACTCACTAGATCCACTAAATTGGGATCTCTAAGATTTTTAGGGAGGAAATATCTCTCAAGGATTTTAGGGAGAAAATATCTCTCAAGGATTTTAGGGAGGAAATATCTCTCAAGATCCATCAAATTAGGATATTGGTTTGAGAAAATATCTCAACCACCCATGAGATTCTCAACTTCTCCTTGAGATTATGAAACCAAATGTGAGATTGATTTTTACCTTCATATGATAAATTTATCCTCCAACATGTTTAGGGATTACGACAAACACTCCCTCAATAAAGTGTGACAAATCCATACTTAGTAGTGTGGGAATTTGGTGTGTAACACATACTTTTGGAAGTTTTTCTATTTTTCTCTTTGATGATATATTAGTCTACAACACAAATTGGAGCTTACATTTTAAGCACATAGATATAATGTTGAAATTGTTAAAAGAAAATAAGTTCTATGCAAACAAATCAAAATGTCGTTTTGGAAAGGAAGAAATAGAATTTATGGGCCATGTTGTACCAATGTGAGAATTCAAGACATACCCCATTACAATCATTGATTATCCTATTCCCAATACCATCACATCATTATATGGATTCTTATGTCTTACATGGTATTACAAAAGAACTATGTAGAGATTGTGACCCTGCTAACAACACTATTGAAGAAGGATGCCTTTAGGTTGGATTATTCAACATAATCTTTCTTTAATCAGATGAATATTTAATTAACTTCCAGTCATGTTTTGGCTACCCCAAACTTCAGAAAACCATTTATTCTCGAATCTGATGTTTCAAGGGCATGAATAGGTATTGTGCTTATGCAAGAAAATCATCCCATTCCCTTTGAAAGTTGAAGATTAAAACTAAGAGAGAAAGAAAAATAAACATATGACAAACCAATGTTAGAAATAATTCATGCCTTGATAAATGGAAACAATATATGTTGGGTGCAAAGATTTTAGTTAAAACCGAGGACAACGGTTTGAAACATTTCCTAAATCAAAAGAGATCATCATCAAAACAACAAAATGGGTAAGAAAAATAAAAGTTTTTTACTTTGAGATTCTCTATGGGAAGAGTAAGTAAATTCAAGTTGCGGATATATTATCAAGGAAATAAAAGGGGGATGCTACACTATGCTCCATGTCAGTAGTCATCCCTGAATGGATCTCAAATGTTTAAGTCGAGTATGTAGAATGTCTGAAAATTAGGAAAATAATCGAAGAGGTTGAAAGAAATGATGCATCGAGCTCAATTTGCTTGGGAAAATGATATAATATGGTAGAAGGGAAGAATATATTTACCCAACCTATATAATTTCAAAATTCATGTCTTAAAATAGAATCATGATTCCAAGGTTGTAGGCTTTGTTGTATTTTTCAAAACATACTACAATATCTAACAATCCTTTTTCTAGAAATCAATGAAGGACGATATTAAAAAATATGTGGCCAAATGTGATACCTAATAGTGCTAGAATTATGAATCTATTGCACCTCCTAGTCTCCTTTGACCCCTTCATATTCCAGATAAAAAATGGAAAGAGATATCCGTGGATTTTATTGTGGGTCTCCCTATCTTAGAGGGGAAGGATAAAATATTTGTAATCAAATATTGATTAGCCAAATATGATCACTTCATTGGTGTATCATTTAAATGTAAAACCAATCAAATAATTGATATTTATATGAAAAATATCTATAGACTCCATGGGTTTACCAAAGTTATTCTTAGTGATAGGGACCCCAAATTCATAAGTAATTTCTAGAAGGAATAGCTCCACCAAGTGGGTACCGACTACCCGGCATTAACCATGATAACTTCATACCATACCTGGATAGATGGACAAACCAGAGTGGTAAATAAATTTCTTGAAGGATACATGAGAAATTTTGTGTGTGATCATTAGTTGTAGTGGAACATATGGATACACCTTGCAAAATGGTGGGACAACACTATTTTATACACTTCAAAAACATTGACTCCCATTGAAGATTTATATGGATATCCACCACTGTCAAGAAACGAGTATGTCATTACTAATTCCAAGGTACTAGTTGTAGGGAACTACCTAGCCACTTATTATTAAATCCTTTGTATCCTAAAGAATAATCTTGATCAAGAAAGAAACTAAAACAAACAATAAGTTTATTTGAAGAGAAATAAGAATGAATTTTAAGTAGGAGATTGGGTGTTTTTCCAACTCCAACCATATAAGATAAACTCGCTTAAGAATTAAGAATTATAAACTTGCACCCAACTTTTATGGTCCTTACCAAATTAGTAAGAGATTAGGCCAAGTAGCCTATGCATTAGATATCCCAAACAAGGGAAAACTACATGATGTCTTCCACGTTCATGTTTGAAGAAAACAAATGGGTACAATAACTCATATACAAATAGAGATACCTCTTTTGGATGAAGAAGGGAGACTAGTATTGGAACCCGAAAGTATCTTAAAAGTCAAAACTGAAGTCCTTCAATCAACATATATCAATGAATATATTGTCAAGTGGAGGAACTTATTGTAACATAGGTTAAAATTCTAAATAAAAACTCAAACCATTTTATTAGAATAGACTTTTGAGTTGTATTCTAGATTTTTTTTGTATATAATTCATTTAAAATTCATTTAATTGTTTATAGTGTTTATTGTAAATATTTTTGATATATATTAAAGTTATATTGTTAAATATTAGTTTTATATTTTTGTTATATATTTAGAACTAAATCATATTTTAATTAGAAATAGTCAAATTCTATAGTAGTATAAATAATAAAATAATTACGTGCATGTATATTGTGATTAATGTGGAGCGTATATAGAAGAAAGGCCTAGCGTGACCCCAAATGACCTATTTTTTATTGATAAACGAGATTACCATAGGACCACAACTTAAATATTAAATATCAACAAAAGTCCATATCAAAGGCTTGGATTATTTGCACGCAAATCGATGGTTCCTGTTTGATCTCAGAGTCCCTCATCAGAATCCTTAAGCTCTCTTTCAATCTGAACAACTTCACCGACGAATGAATGAGATTCATTCGCAATCCCATTGGGAATGCAGAAGATCAATGGTCTAGATTTAACCTCACAATCTCTCGTCGGACTTCCATATTTATCTAGAAATTCGATGAGTGCTTTCCGATGGACTGTTAGCTTTTATAGCTTGGGAGGTACTCCACATGTTTTCTCTTGTATGCGGAAGTAGCCTTATATTTACACTACTAGGCACTTGACTTTGTAAAGGGTTTTTATAAAGTTGTAATAAAGTGGTTATTTTATTAAAGTGACTTTTTATTAAGTGTACCTTCTAATATTAAAGTGACTTTATTTCATAAAGTGCACTTATGTTATAAAGTGAATTTGTACTTTAATATTTT
>SNQJ01S0145276.1:5484-20656 GCA_010110895.2 Picea sitchensis | reverse complement strand
GTCATAGTGCAGGACCACAGTTCCTAGCAATGTTGAAATGCTATCCCCACACCAGTGAACCTAACAAATATCTTCTCTGAAAAGCTCAAGCTACAGACATTGTAATAAGGAAAACACCAGTTTCTTTGAATTATATTTGCCTCCCGAAATGTAATTTGCAGTGTGCAGAAGATATACCAGCAATTTCCTTAAAATTTGTTATCTTCACTATCGCATCTCCCAACATAACATGAGCAAGTGCCACATTTGGTCACTAATTCTATCCAAATCAAATGCTTACATTGTGGGTCGTCAAGGGACAACAATAGCAACATCACCTCGAGATTGACATTGGATACTGATAATCCCAAGTAAAAACATATTTCAAGCTTCCAAAATGTTGATTGAGTCCAGGTTTACTTCAGAAAATAGCTGCTAAGAAAAAGAACCTCTCATCAGTCTATATTGACATGAACAGTAGTTATAAACAAAGAAATCAATAATGCAAGTCATTTTACTATGAATTCCCCAGTTCATAAAATCAAGCATTCTTACCATGTATGAAACTGACATTAGCAGTTAAACTGCCCTGTGCCCAATGTAACTTTTCAGGAGTCTACACTTTATAGTTTATACAGAAGCTTGAAATTGTGCATGTGTTTGAGCAATAAGAGTGAATAAAAATAAAACAACATTTAAGGAAAAAAAAGGTCCCAAAGTCTTAATTTATTTCAGGATTACAACAATTATGCAATTGTTTATACAAATTTGAAAAAGGTAAAAAATATTAGACAACAAATAACTTCAGTATAGTGACAACACAAACTATTATGTGGTTTTATTGTGGAAAATTATACATAAAATGAATCAAACAACTGTCAACTCAATCCATATTCATAAAGATGCACATATTGATAAAGATTCACATATATTTTTAATCCTTTAGGTGATCACTGCAAATGTTAACAGGTAGCTATAATAACTTAAGAAGCTAATTGAAAGAATTGCATGAACATCAGCAATGTCAAGCACAATTTCTATTAAATCATCAAAAATCACAAAAGGCTTACACAACAAAGTAGAAGTATAAGCACTCCAATACTAAGAATCAAAGTTTAATAAAATGAGTTTAATGCGTAATAAAGGTCATAATATGTTGTCAGGAGAGGCGAGCCATGTTGGTGAAAGCAGAGAGCTGATATTGCCCCCACCGACGTTCAAATCCTCAAAAAAAAGACATGTTTTCCCCTCATGGCTTGGAACTTGGCACGCCACTGCAAGGGGGCCATTGATTGGCAAAAGCTGCCATGCTCGGGCCAGGGGATCACATGCCCCAAAACTGTTAACTGGTGTTCCACATCTTGATAGGTGAAGGATACCCTGGTTTAAAGCATGACTCTCAATTTCCAAGGTCACATTATGTTAAGTGACCAACTATAAATTATAAGGTATCACTAATATTAAGTGATGGTTGTTAGCTCAAGTAGCGAGCACGACTACCTAATGTATAAAATATAAAGTGAACTGACTCAGTGTATCAAATCACTCCATTTGAATAAAACATTATATTCCACATCTCATGTATTTGCATTCATATTTTTTTACATGATATCAAATAAACATACTAGTTCCAAAGAATTTGAAGCTTAGAGTTTGGTTTGGAAGATGTGCCTGAGCGAAAACAAGACTGAGAGTTCGTTGGGCCTACAAGTTTTTTCATTGGGGCTACAATTTTATTTCGTTGGCTCGTAAAGAAATTGAGGCAAGTTTATTTATTAAAAAGAGTATTTTAACTTTTTGAAGGTTTATACTTTAGAAAAATGTGAAGACAGATAATTAAATGCAAAGAAGAGAAGTTGTGCCGAGGGAAAGAGTGCATACCAAATGCGAGGGTACAAAACATGACCCACTCCCACAAAGCACCATACAGATGCACACACCACAAACATGAGTAGAAGAAACTGACCAAGCGAGGACCAAGGACAAGCAAAAGAAACTAGGACTCTTGATAGCCATATGCCCAAACACATGACCATAGATGTGCAACAAGAATTTCTCATACACAAACCCCACTGTAGAGGCACCCCCGACTAGCCCAATTGCAGAGGACACATACATAAGACAGTGGACAAAGAAACCATCTAGAGTGCAAACAGATCAAAGATGCCATACTCATGAAACATGAACAAGACCAAAGGGCATACAGAGCATAAATCGTAGACGCAACACGAACAACTCCATATTCAACGGACAAAGCACAAAGTTGAAAGAACAAACACAAAAACTAATGTTCAAACAAAAAGACCAGCAAAAATAACAAAAACAAATTTCAAGAATAAATTTCTCAAACAATTGTGTACCTTAAAAAACACAGAGTTTGCCCTAGCAGAAACCACAGAGTTTACCCTAGCAACAGTAAAGTCCGCTCTAGCAGAAAAAGGTGTTTTTTTGCTTCGAGATTTAGAAGTTCAATCAAGACGACACTTTTTTTCTGAAAAAGGAAAGGCATATAGTAAATTTGGATGATTTTAACGAAAGAAATTTTCATATGTGGGAAGTAAAACTTCAACTACATTTAATGAACATCAATGTATAGAGTGTTGTAAGTGGTASAGAAGCCAAACCTACACAACTTTCTAAATTAGTTGAATGAACATTAAAAGATAACAAAGCAAAAACCGTATTGGTTTAGGAATGCCAAATACTCAATTTCACCACCTAGATCTATGTAAAAACTAAGGAAATCTGGGAACAATGAAATAAATTATTTGGATTGAGGGCTCACAATGCGAAGTTCATTTTAAAGAAGCAGTTTTTTGTACTTAACATGAGCAAAGGAGAAACTATGCTGAGTAATGTTAATAAATTAAATGTATTAATACAACAACTAGCAAAAGCAAGTATATGACTAGAAGACTGTACCAAGGGGCAGTTGTATTAAACAACGTACCCATGAGATATAACAACATTGTATTCACACTGAGTAATATTCCATCACAATCTCTAGAAACCATGATTTCATCTCTTATGGCAGAGGAGAAACATGATATTGTTGATGAAGAAACGAAGGAAAAGCTTCTTTTTAGAAGAGGTAAAAGCAAATAAAAAAAAGGCAATGCTAAAATAGGAAGAATGTAATTTTAGTGTGGAAATTCAAGCCATGGGGCTTAGGAATTTCGAATCAAAGCAACTGACGTACTTAAAGCCAAGATGAGGAAGGGTGAAAGTAGCAATTTTGCTTGGAATTCAGATGTAGACAAATTTGATGAGGAAGAAGATGATTGTTTTGAAACTTTAAAAAAAGACTCCCTTTTAATCATCAGCGCAGTTAAGTCTATGAGAAAAAGGCTACATTAGTTGGAAATGCTCCACTTGTCAAGGTGAATCTACCTAAAATCTTGTCTTCGCAGAAAGGAGATGCAAATCCATTGATTGCTTACATATATATTTAGTAAAATCCTGCTTTCAAAAAAGGAGACACCAAGCTATTGAGTCGATTGCTTAGGTGTATATAGTGGAATTCTACCTTCAAAAATGAAGGATACAATGGTCTAATGGAGCATCAATGAAGTCTCAAGATATGGAGATAAAGCAAAGCAAAAAATAAAACATGTGGTCTTCTACAATTTCCTAATCATCTTTGTAAAAGTTCTCAAGTTTTTGAATTAAGTGGGGGTTGATAGTTGAAAAATAGTATTTTCATGTGAAGGGGGGTGTTGTAGTATTAATTGTTAGAGTAAGTAGCTCGGGCAGGTACTTTCGTGCTAGGGGTGTCTAATAGTGTGGAAGGGGCCCCATGATGTCTAGACAAATTAGTGATGCTGGGGATCACTTAAGACAACATGAGATTAAGTCACAACCGTTGGATGTGACTTAAGTTGTCTCAATGCTTGATTAAGTCCCCACCGTCAGATCTAGATCTTGAGGTGAAGATCTAAGGACCAGAATTGAATGAGAGAGGCTAGGGTTTATAAAACACCAAGAAAGCTTCATTTGCTAGACATCTCAAGAGAAGTCGACCAGCTGAGTGAGAGTGGTTCTTCAAGAGAGATCAAGTGATTGGTTGAGTCAAACCAATCAAGGAGGAGCCGAGTAGGGTCAAGAAGAGGTCGCGTTGGGTCGAACCAGAGAAGAAGGAGCCGACTAAGGGACCAAACAAGCAAATCTGAGCAAGATATCAGCAGCCAAGGAAGAAATCGAGCCACCCAGAACTTGCACCAAGTAGTTAGGAGGTCGTACGATTAGTACGGATCTCAAAGGAGGCTAAGAGTGTGTTGTACGGATGCATTGAGGGAAGATCAGGTGAGGTTGAGAGCATTGTGTCATGCACAGCAAAAGAAAGAGAACCAGAGGAGTTGTCGAAAGGTTTCAGAGGTGGGATGCCTGAGCTTCAATAACTTAATAAGTGAAGCAGATATGGACCTGTGAAGAGTTGTGGGTGTGATGCCCTAGTTGCTCTAGGGATTGGAGTGTTATTTTGTGTGCCTGAGAACGACGATTCGCCCATGTAAAAGGTTGAAGATTTGACCCTTAGTTGTTGGTATGTTTTCATGTTTGTTTGAAGAATTTCAGTCGTGACCAGTGCCGGTCTCCGAGATTGTCATCTATTGGAGGGTGCTTCCAATTTTGTTCCATGGAAGTGCAGGCTGCAAAATCTCTTAGAAGAGGATGAACTTTGGTACCTTGTGAATTATTTCCCACAAATCCCAAGGAGTTAGCACGTTACAACTCAGATTCTCTACAGTGTACCCTACATTTTTCACAAGATGTGACCACTATGATGAGCCCAAAGTGTGATGATTTCTTTGTATGTGGCCATGGCGGGATGATTTGATGTACAAGTGTTGGTTGGAGGTTTCCTAGATCCCCTTAAGTGGACCTTCATGGCATGTCCTTGTAGCCCCATTCTCAAGTTGCTTGGTTTTATTGCTCCGGTCGACTATCCCTTGGAGGTGGTAACTCCCTCTAAGTCGGGCATTTATGTCTTGGGTAGGTATGCGCCCATTCTAAGGTGGATCTACTAGAATACATGATTTACAGGGCCCTAACCATTCACTTATTATTTTGCTATGTAAAAGGTGATTGTGCTTTGTACCCATGGTTTAGCACACCTATTTTGCCCCACATCGACCCTTTCTTTCTTATGTATGTACCACACTTTGGCCATGGGCCCTTGGAGGTGATTCTGCACATGATTATCCAATTTCACATTTCTCGAGGCAGTCTCACTGATTTTGAGGCATATCACATTTCTTGAGGCATTGGTCGTACTCTTCGAGGCATAGACGGGCTATTTACATCCACGTGGACACCCTCTACACTTGCCATGTGTCATGTGCTAGAATTTCCCCCTCCTTTGGGACTTTTTTAAAGTGTTTTTGCTCACTAAAGGGGGTTGGCCTCACTTGGGGCACTTTATTACAGTCGTGGAGTTATTAGGAGCACACTTGGATGATGTGGAGGTCACTTAAGTGATGTTTCAGCTTGAAGATATGACTTGGCACTCACTTAAGGTGATTTGATGAGGAGATGTCTTTCACATAATTTGAAGGTTGACTCATTCTTTTGACGTCATTCTTGTTGTCGGGGGTTTTATGACCCATTATTTGACTTGGAGAGTCATTCCCATGCTTCATGGAGATGCCTTGACCTTATATATGGACATGGTCATGCTTTGGAGATATATTTCAAGGATTTATGGGCATTATTTGAGCACTTTTTGTGGATGTTGTTCCCTTTCGAGGTCATTCCCCACACTTTCATGAAAACGTTCCACTTGGAGGAGAGAAACGTTGGAGCTTTACTTGCTTGGGAGGTTTCCTAAATATGTTTTGGCTCCTTCTGAGTCAAGTGACTCCCTCTGAAGGATAAGCATCTTCTTTTCTTGTTAACCTATCTGGAACAAGAAAACAAAAAAATTTCTTGTTAACCTATCTAGAAAAAGAAAACAAAAAAGAACTAACACAAGCAATATCTCCTAAAAAGGAGAACATGAGTACATCTCTATAACCAAAACATTTTAAGGAATATTGTCATATTGGCAATACCTACTTGTAATGTATCAAACTTTTAGAAATATAGGTTGGAGGAATGACAATTACAACAATCAAACCTGGAGTCTTTACTTTGAGTGTGTTGTTTCTCTGAATGCACTGAGATCCCTCTGGATCCATGACTTCAGTAAAGGTTCCTTCCTCCTGCAATTTCACTCATGACAATGATACAAATAATATATACAAGGGCATACCTGAGAATGTTGATATGATTTCTTCAATGGCTCTTTGGTTGATCTCTATCCTCTGAGATCCTTATGAAGAAGATAGTCACGGTGTCATCTTTTGTCATCTTTGTTATTTTGAAGCTGGCCCTTCAAAGTGAGGGCTTGAATAGGTCATTGGCTTCCTTGTACTGAGGTCATCTTCCTTCGATTCATTGATGGTTGTCTCTGGTAAACCCTTTTGTATTACCCACAATAAGTCTTCCTCTGAAGTTTTGTATTTCAATAACTTTGAAGTTGCTTGATCCATCAAGCTTATCTTCCATCGTAGTTTTTGTTCATCATAATTTTAGATTCTTCACAACCCTCTGTCAACTAGGCTAGAAAACCTAACGGCTAGACTAGGCTAGCACTTTTAGGTTTTATTGGACTTATGACTGCCAATAATAAGCCTTTGAGAGATAGTAGAACACCGGTGAGCTGAAGAGCTCCTTCAATGGGTTTGCATAAAACCCTAATTCTGAATTTTCTGCAAAAATTGGCGAAACCCTAGGGCCAAAAATTCAAAATGCTCGAAATGTCACTCTGAGAGTCTCTGGAGATGCGCTAGAAGAGGTCATACTCTTCTATGCCAAAAGTAGCCCCAGCATCCAAATATTTAAGGGTTGAATCACCACTGAGAAGGAGGTCGTACGGATTATCTGGAAACCCTAGGAGGGTCGTACGGTTCTGCAGAAGAGGAGAGATGGCTGATAAAAGTTTGTAGCTTGTGCAATGGGTTCTTCAAGACCTATGCTCTGATACCATGTTGATTTTTCATAAGCTAGGTTAAGCATGAAGTTCATTTCATTTTAGCATTTCAATTAACCTTAAACAATAATGTTGCAGCAACCAACATCACAAGAAGAAACACCATGCACAAGAACATAAGAAGTATCCTGGGAAACCCTTCTCAACAAGGGAAGAAAACCCAACCAAATCCTTTGAGATATTCTTCAAGAGAAAGACCTCCACCAAGATAAACCTTATCACACAAGAGGGTGCTTCAAACCCTAGAAGACTAGCGCCCAAGAGAGGTGCGCACCTTTTCCCAAGTAGATGTGTTTGCTGAAATTTTCAAACTCACAAGGAAGATATGATTCCACAATGGGGAATCATCCCTTACTTATATTAGACTTGTCCAATCAACAAAGGCATCTATTGGCTCAATAGGGCCGACCTCTCTAAGTCACTTTATAATATATTATTATTATTATTATTATTATTATTATTATTATTAATTATCTTTTACATTTATTATTAATCACATTAAGGTGGGGTCGACCTGTACCCTTTATATAACTATTAGGGTTACAGGCAGGTCTGACTCTTGAACAACATATAGCAAAGGATCTGATACACCCACTAGTGCTCATCCCCTAGGGGCACATCCATAGGGATGTCATAGCTTTGATTCACTGCATTACACAGAAGAACCAGGTCTTCACACGTTCACCTGTGCTCGTCCACAAGCACGTCCACTCTACAGATATGCTTTCCCACTGCCACCGATAGGATAATCATCTGGAGTCTTCTCGTCAACTCTGTTGCTTAGAGGAGGCTAATACATCATCTTCATTTATGTTCGCATGACGATGCACCCAGCACTTTGGGATTTCACACGTTCACCTTGTGCTCAGCCATAGGCACGTCCTAACTCAACAAATCGCTTTTCCACTGGATAATCATCTGGAGTTCTTCTCAACTTTCTGAATGGAGGAGGTCATCTCTACGTTCCCAGCTCTGTCTCAGGCAGGAACCACGTACCCTTCTTAGGGGCTTTCTCTCAGGTTTGTAAGCTGAGAGAAAGACTTCCATAGCTGCTATGTTCCACATCTCACAGGTTTGTAAGCTAGAGGATGTCTCCCATAGCTGCATTCATCAACAACTTTGATCAATGATTCTTTCAGAAATGCCTGGATATTATTTAAGAATACCAAGGATGAGGTCTTTAACAAGTTCTGTGAGTTGAAACATTTTATTAAGAACCAAATAGATAGGAAGATCAAAGTACTGAAATCAAACAATGGAGGGGAGTATACCTCCAAAGATTTTGATTCCTTTTGTAAAGAAGCAAGGATCAAGAGGGCTTTATAGTGCCTTACAACCCGAATGGGGTTGCAAAAAGAAAGAACAAGTCCACAATAGAGACTACTAAGTCTATGGTTCATGACTTAGATCTACCCATGTTTCTTTGCCTAGAGGCATGTTGTATACAACAGTCTACACATTAAACATGTGTCCTCATAGATTGTTGAAGGATAAGACTCTAGAAGAAGCTTTCACACGGAAGAAACTAGATGTTTCTCATTTCAGGGTGTTTGGTAGTCCTGTTTACATTCATGTTCTAGAGGGGAAGAGGATGAAGCTTGAACCCTCCAATTTGATGGGTATTCTAGTTGGCTACAATGAGTCCTCTAAGGCTTACAAGATAAATGTTCCATCTCAAAGGAAGATAGTAGTGAGCCAAGATGTGAAGGTTGATGAAGATGCATGGTCTTTGAGGTCACAAGGACCTCCAATAGAGGTTGAGGAGGTAGAAACAGTGGTTGTCCCTATTATCGCACAATCTGTAGATTGGGAAAATCCCAACCTAACCTACGAATGTGTGACACAACTGGTAACAACTATTATTGTCACCTCAATAGATGTCCCCCTCGTTTTAGTGAAGGATAAATCCAATACAAGGGAGGCTTCCCGGGTGACCCTAGGGGGATTGCAATGGAAGATGGAAAGTGATCAAAGATAGCCCTTATAGGTCAAGGTCAAAGATGGGAAAGGGGCTTGAGAATGAGTCTTGTGAGATGGTAATTTGGTTGCCAAGATAGTGTACCTGCAAAACAACTTAGCTCTGCCTGGAACAAGACAATTTATGAAGATTAAAGCCTCAAAACCAATGGGAAATCAGTAAGAAACTTTAGTGTCCCAAAATTGCAGCAGTATATATATATATATAAGTTATGACAGCTGCAAATTAAAGCATCAAAATCAAGTGTATAATGTTAGAAATAAAGCTAACAAATTAGTGGACAATCTTCCAATGATAAAACCAAGACTTTGATAGGGTTGTTATTCAAGTGCTATCAGCAAGATGTTGTAACAGCCTTATGGCTGTAGCAAATTTTTGCCACAGCAGCAAGTTCTAGCCAGTTAAATCAACAAACAATCCACCCAAACAATAGCATTTAACTAGTAGATCAATTATGGCAGTTTGCAAGTAAATTTCAGCAGTAGAAGAGTGAATAAAGAGAGAGTTCACTGCAGCCCTAATTGCTGTAGCTAAATTTTAATTGCAGCCACTAGATCACTTGGCTAATCAAGATGTAGAAATTAGATCCAAACTTAAACAATTCAATCTCCTTGAAATCGCGTTTACCAATGCACAATATTCAATCTCCAATGCAAAGAGATTAGTGCCTTATCTATTAGGTTATGGGGTCTCTTGTTTATGAGCTAGGGTTTATTACTCCTCTAGGGGTGTAAGCCATTTTACTCCCTAGAGTAAACAAACCTTACCAAGGTAAATCTACAAGGGTGTAAGCCCTTTTACTACTTGTAGAAACCTTTGCAAATAGCCTTTCAATGACAACCAAGATAGATCTCGATGGAGTGTGTATGCCCTTATACTCCTCCAAGGGTTTTGACAAATTGACCTTGAAATCAAGAAGAAAACATACAATTGCAGAAATTTTTTACCTAATCCAAGAGATAGCATAAAAAACCCTTCCTTATCAAGAATATTCCACCACAATTTGCCAAGAAACATGCATCAAGAGATAGTGCTAGCCTTTTTTCTCCAATAGACAAGTATTCAATCCAAAATGCACCAAAGAAGAGAGAGAGAGAATTGCCCAAGTAGGGCGAAAATTTCAGCCAAGAATCTTATGTAATTCTCAAGTCATGATGATAAAATGAAAGTGAGATGACCTTTATTTATACAAGGTCATCTAAACCTAATTTGTCCACTTTAAATGTCAACAACAAAATAGAAAGAGAGTCGACCCTCAGATTTGCTTTTACACTTTACAAATATAAAAATAACATTAAATTAAAACCCCTAAAGGGTGACGTCATGCCCTAAAAGGGTGACGCTAGGCCTCAAAATGAGATGTTGAGCCTCCATGTGAAGATCGTTTGGCCTCCAAAGGCCATGTGTCATATTGTCATGTGCTAGAGTGCATGTCATGGATCCTCTTTCCTCTAAAATCACACCACATCATCTTTGAACCATCAAAACCCCACCATAACCCCCATCATACAAGGTGACGTCAAGGGATGAGGTGCGATGCCCTAGGCCTCCAAAGGCCAACGTTCAAGTGCAAGGGGTCTCAATGTCATCCTCTCACGTTGTCCAAGTGCCTCCAAAGGCAATGTTCATCTTCTCAAACCTTCAATGAATGGGGCACATCATCCATCCTGTGGGATTCAAGCCCCTATGAAGGTCCAAGTGACCTAGTCCCTTCATAAAAAGCTTCCACCGAGCAAGGTACTGCAAAGACAAACAAGTACACCCTCCAAGGGACCACAAGTCACATGAATCATGCCAAGTAAGCCACATTGAATCAAAGAACCACTCAAACAAGTGCATAAATACCCTCTTTTCAAGTTAGACAAATGCTCAAAGACCTTATAAACTTGCCTAGTTTAGGTATGGGAGGGGTGTCATGGTACCCTATTGGGTAGGTCAATCCCCAAGTCAAGGAATGTTTCCCAAGAAGACCCCTTTCTAGGCCATGCAACGAGTATGAGGTGGGTGAGGGGCAAATACTCTTGGGCATGGGATTCCTAACATATCAAGGGTTCATATCGTCTCATTTATGGGTACCTTTGTGGAGGGTGTGTTGCACCTTCGTTTGCAATGCAACCTTTTTCCAAGCCCTTATTGCCATTAATTTATTAGCGTTTGAACATTGAGTACTATGTGCAATGGAAAGTAAAGAGTATTGCAATGCCACTTGAAGCTAGAAACACACAGAGTGCCATATGCAATGGAAAGTAAGAGACACCGCAAAATGCATTTCCTCAACAAGCAAGACATTTATTAATTATGTGTTTTTCTTTTTACAAGTCTTTCATTTTTTACGGAGAAGCATTTCATTGCTCTCGAGACCTTAGAGCGAACATCTAGAAGGATCATTTATGGCTCTTAACTTTTTCCAGCTACAACACCTCTGGGCCTTTAGCCCCTTCTTCCCATGAAATGAGGTACAAGCCCTTCTTGGGGTCAATGAACCTTAAAACCCAAAAGATGAGGAAACGGAGGGAAAGAAGTATGGGAAGTGGTAAGTATGAGCGTGGATGGTGTGATGACCCTTCAAGGAGACCCCCAATAGCAACCCTCTCCCTGAGGGTGGCCCACTTACTAGGAAACCATGGCAACCACCAAGGTGAAACAAGGCAAAAGATATAAATTCCAAGCAAACGTTTCACAATCAAGAGAGGATCATTTGCAACATGTTCAAATGCTTCAATTATTAAAGTGACACTTACATGAGACCAGACTTGTTACCTCATGAAGCAAGACCTGTTGTCCACTGGAAGCCAAGTCGGTGTGGTGGATGTTGTTGCACTGCTCTAGACAAATGGTGGTGTGTGGTGGAGAGGAGGGGCTCTATGTGCACAATGTGACCATCGCCGGTCATCCCACTCTCGACACTCCATGTCTGCAACCTGCGGGCCTCAAGACATCATCTCCTATGTTACCCCTAGGAATGGGGGGTAACAGTCCCAATTGCTAATTGACAAAAATCAGCATGTACAGATTCAGAACAGCCACATTCCAATACAGGTACAAAGACGATATTACCTTCTAGGACAACCAGGAAGCTAAGGTGGCATACCCAAACTTTGCAGGAGGTAGAGGAGCAAATTGGTTCTCCAAAGACTTCTTTTCAGGTAAGTCATACTCCAAAGACATTTCCCAATTATGTTGCACCGATGTCTTCCATCATTGATGCAAAGCCTTCCAATCATGAGGGAGCAACAAGTGAGTTGGTATGGTAGGATGGCATGGTGGAGATGTACAACCCCATCATGAAGAACGATGTGTGAGAATTTGTGCCTGGACCAAAGGAGAAATGATTTGTTGGTTCTCGGTGGTTATACAAGGTGAAGCATGCGACGGATGGCAGCATAGCGAAGTACAAGGCTTGGTTCGTAGCGAGAAGATTCTCACAAGAGAGGGAGTTGAATATGAGGAGACCATTGCTCCAATTTCCAAGTATACTTCTATCAGGACTATTATATCTTTATCATCCATATTTGGTTGGCAGTTATATCAAATGGATGTAAAGACAACCTTCCTGAATGGTGTGATATGGGCAAGAGACCCATGTGTACAGGTTGAAGAAAGTCCTTTACGGGCTGAAGCAGGAGCCATGTGCTTGGTACTCTAGGATTGATGAGTACCTGTTAGGCTTGGGCTTCACCAAAACTTATAAAGATCCCAATATTCATTATTCATTTGATGGATCTGATCTGCTTGTTTTAGTTGTGTATGTAGATGACCTAATACTTAAAAGAAGTACTAAGAAGCTCAGAGCAAGGTGCAAGGCAAAGTTGGCACCTGAGTTCAAGATGAAGGAGCACCTGAGTTCAAGATGAACGACACTGGACTGATGCCCTATTTCTTTCATATAGAAGTGTGCCAAAGTCAAGGGGAGGTATTCCTCATACTAGGTAATTATGCAATTGAGACTCTGAAGAGGTTTCAGATGATGGACTATAAACTCTTAGCTACTCTTATGATACCAAATCTGAAATTGCATGTTGACTTGGATTTAGATTTGGTAGATCATTCGGTGTATAAACCATTGATTGGATATTTGATGTATCTAATTAATACCAGACCTAATGTATGTTTTGCAGAGAACACTTTGACCCAGTATATGGTTGATCCGAGGCAGAATCACTAGGTAGCCATAAAACATGTGCTCTATTACTTGAAGGGCACAATACATTATGGTATGAGGTATGCAGGAGATGGTGAGTTGATGTTGCAAGGGTTTGTTGATTCTGATTGGGCAGGGGATACTAGTGACAAGAAAAGCACTTTAATTTGTTGCTTCAGTTTGGGTTTAGGAGTGATATTTTGGTTCAACGGGAAGCAAACATCAATTGCCTTGAGTTCGTGTAAATTTTTCAGCCTAGGTGACTGTTCTTCTAATGTTCTCTCAATAAATAACTCAAAACATAATTTATTTAACAGCAGAAAGTTAAATTTCTGAACATTGCATCAATCACACACTAGCTGAAAAATGAACAGAGAAAGAAATAAACACATACCCAGGAATTTCTCCTTCAAATTAGCTTTCCATTCCTTTGATCAAAGCTTACAAGGTGACCTCTGCAGCCTGCTTTGAACCAACAACTGCACAGTCAATAAAATCACCTCAAACAAGAGTGTACGGCCAGATCTGAGGATGTACAGCCTGTGCATGAAAGGACTGCTACAGCAATGGTACAGACTGTACTGCCTGCTGTACTTGTTGGTCTCTTTAGCAATCCGCTCCCCTTCTACTTGAAGGCACTCTGCCCTCTTCCAATTCTCTTGTTGT
The DNA here is from genome assembly GCA_010110895.2 of Picea sitchensis. Lineage (NCBI taxonomy): Eukaryota > Viridiplantae > Streptophyta > Pinopsida > Pinales > Pinaceae > Picea > Picea sitchensis. Next base: position 6,865 of record SNQJ01S0145276.1, on the reverse strand, counting down.
CTTCTCATGTATGTAATCTGTCTCTCCTATCTTGTCATATTTATGCTTTGAGAGAAGATAACTAATCTCCTCAATCCTAGCAACTAATCTCCTCGATCCTAGCTGCCACCTAGCTGCCACTTCTAAAACATTTCATTTAGATTGCTAAGACTAGTTGAGTACAAAACATAAGATTTTCACTTTTCCTTTTATTTTTTCAAGTAAAATTACAAGATAGAATTAGTGATCACTGTTACCCACAATTTTGTTGGGTAATATCATAGGGGTTCCCTGAAGTTCTCTTGAAGACGTGACAAAGGATTCATGATGACACCAACTGAGAACTTGACCTGAGCATGGTAGTCTTAGGCCCTACCAAGGGTCTGAGGGGTCAGCAGGGATTGCAGGCATTGTTGAAATTTTCCACTTCTTATGCTCCCTTTTGAATATCGATGAGACAATGGGTTTAGGAACCAGGTCAAACCATCTAGCTATCGATGAAGATGTTCCACTTTTCGCATTTGGGGTTAATAAACTCTGCTATTGAACTAGGACGACCAGCAATAGGCAAGCACCCAAAGTTGCTGGTTCTGGTGCAGGATAAACTTTTCAGTAAATTGATGCAGTTAAGATTGTCATCAAGTCCTCTGATTTTGTCCATGGTATGTAGCATTGTTCTTAATCTCTATCATCATATGCACTGACAGTTGAAGCTACAGCTGGAAGCTTTCTTCACGTGTGTCATACTTAGGCTTGCACAAGGCAAGTATGGTGCATCATACCAACAGCAAGAAGTTGCAGTGGAAGCACTGGTAGACTTCTGCAGACAACCAGCAATTATCTTTGAGATGTATGCAAATTTTGATCAAGAGTACCAAGTACAGTATGAAGAAACCCTCATTATCTTAAATAAAGTGCTCCAAGAAGTAATGACATGTCACAAATCGAAAGGCTGCTGTAAATGAAGAGAATATTGAATAGCATCATTTCGTTAGTGAAGTAACTCCAGAAAGCTACAAAGCAGCAGCTCCTGTGGCATCTTGGAAACCAAAATTCGTTGGGCATATTTGTATAGAAAAGACATAGACCCAAATTGCATCGATCACACCAGATTGAGGGTGTCACCCACCAATTGTGTTTGAAACCCAAATCACTTGTTTAAGCCTTTTCGAATCAAAGTTTGGGGGATTGGTGCTACATTGGATTCGAGGCAAGGTGAGTCTTGTGTTCAAGTCACGATTATGGGATGAGCAGGGCTGAATCACATCATCTGGAAATATTTCAGTGACTACCTGGAGCACAAAAGATGACAAACAAGGAGTCACAATGGACAGCATTGCTTTTGCCCTCAATGACACTGGAAAAGGGATGAAAGGGGTGCTCTACAAGGACCTGATTCTGG
>SNQJ01S0145275.1:8643-24119 GCA_010110895.2 Picea sitchensis | reverse complement strand
AATACACCAGTGTTTTACATGGAAACCCAAAGCGGGAGAAAATCATAGAATCATTTTTCTTATATGTCTTGAAGAATTACATTCATTGGAAGAACTAACTTCCTTTGTTTTCCAGTTGCAACTAGAAGGAGGCTCCAACCCCCTAGTTTCTTAGGCTACAACCTAAAGGAAGCTCCAACTCCCCAATTCTCTAGCTACAACCAGAAGGAGGCTACAACCCCCTATGTTCTCTAGCTACAATCGAAAGGTGGCTACAACCACCTGTCCTTGCCCCATCCAACCTCCCTAACATATAAGTAGAATGATGGAACAACTGTCAACCTATCATTATGAGATATATTGTTGTACAACTGTATCAACCTGTACCACTGACCTGTATCCAATCTGTACAACTTCCCTGTAATCAATCTATACCTAAACTGAACATGTATCTACAAAAATACAACAGGCACGCGACATGTAGTGTTGCAGCCCATGTATGTATGCACCCTATCTGTTATGAAGCCCACATATGTACGCTACCAAACTATTATGCAACCTGTGTATTCCTTCTGAAAACTAAGGTTTCCTTTCTCTTGAAGACTTCTGACTCTTTGTTACTTCTTTCACATAGATCTGTAACCTGTCACTTTATCCAGACTATAACTGTACCCTATGCATGTGTACTCATACATAACCTTTACTCAAAGCAAATATGTCTCTCTCTAGTCATATGCCATATAGGTGTGTGTAATCATGAACAAGTATAATATCCCTCACATGATATTAGTCATCAAGTTGTTTCTGATATTCATCCTCTCAATACATCAAACACTACACAAATACAAGCTCTCAACCATGTACCATAAAAACCCTTAGCCATATGCCAAGAATTAAAAGATGTGTCTCACAAGAAGTATCAATGATAAATATACCAGCACTGTATTTCTGTAGATATGACTTATGAAGAATATCCCATGCAACCACTAGTCTCTCTAGGGATAATCCTCAAGCCTCCATTGCCATTCCTCATGCATAAATAAAAAATCCAACTATTCATAGAAATATGACATACCTTTTGAACCAATGGATGGATCTGATGTATCTGGGCACTTTAGACCATCCTGGGAGCTTGATCTCAGAATATAGAACCTACACATCTTCATCTTCTCAAGTTCCCATGGTTTTACCAACATGTACTCACTCTATACATATCCAACCTGCGTATGTACACTCCCTATACATAGAAAACCCACGTACTGTACGCACCCTATACACAGGCAACCCGTGTATGCCTCAGAAAATAGGTTTTTTTTGTATTCACTGTAAATTTGAGAATTTCTCTGTCAACCTTTCTTGATACCTTAGACGTTCGCCACTTCAGATGTATCCACAAGTATTTACAATAATCCTTACAAAAAAAAATAGATATACAATATGTACAAGTGTTTCTTTAATGAACGAGCTTTGCCTCTTATTTATATATTCATGTAGCATTACACTTTCCTTATTTTAGGGAGTTCTCCATTCAAAATAATTTCTTTTTCAAACACTTTGACTCTTGGGGGCTTCTATAAGGCTCATGAGGGTTCTTGAACTTCATATGGCCATAACTATCTAACCGTGAGGAGTTATGTGACGTTCCACATACCACTGAAAATGGCATGACAGGTACTATGCATCTAGGATAGTTTCACTGATAAATTTACTGTCCTTCATCTCATTATTCCACAATTAAGAATGCGTTTTCTAACCATACTTCTAGGATAACTCAATCCACAAAGTGTCTTCCTGTGAGGGATTTCACCATAAGGGGACCACTTTGGAGTTCATCCATATGTATTTCTTATCAACCATGACAAGACAATAATGAGTCATATTTTCATCAAACAAACTTGGGTTCATTACCCAAACCTTTGTGCTAATGGGGTTTCTTCAAGGGTTGACATCAATGACTTCCAAACTTAATCAACAATCTCCCCCTTTGGCATTGATGGGAACACTCTGATGCAAAACTAAAATTATGTCATGCAATACTGAAGTCATATCACTCATGCTCCCCCTGGAAACATGCCTCTATCCTTTTCATCTCTGTGACCATTTCTCCCCCTGGAACCATGCCTATGTCCTCTGCATCTGATGAATCTCCCCACCTTTGTCATCAATGACAAAGGTATCTTTCCATCCGGGGCTGCTCCCCCTAACTGAACTTTCCTCGTATGGTTCTTCCTCATGTACATTTAGACATATAAGATAAGCATTCAAAAAACACTCATTTTGGAGTAGAAATAACTCGAAGTCTCTGGTGAAGATACTCAAAGTATTCCCATGGAAGTGGTTTTGTAAACATGTCTGCCACTTGTTATTTTGTGCCCACATACTCAACTCTGATGTTCTTTTCTGCAACCTGCTCCCATAGAAAGTGATACTTGATTGGAATGTGCTTCATCTTGGAGTGCATTATGTGGTTCTTTGAGATACTGATGGTGCTTGTATTATCACAATAGATTTGAATGGGCTTATCATACTCAACCTGTATATTTGTCAGAGTTTGTTTCATCCAAAGAACCTGTGTACAACATGATGATGCTGCAAGATACTCTTCCTCAGTTGTAGATAAAGATATTGATGATTGTTTCTTGCTTATCCATGATACTAAACATTCACCCAAGTAGAACATTGCTCCACTGGTGCTTCGTCAGTCATCAATACAACCTGCTCAATATGCATCTATGTAGGCAATAAGTGATAGATCCTTTCCTTTTGGATACCATAATCCAAACTCTTTTCTTCCTTTGAGATATCTGAAAATCCTCTTCACTGATAATACGTGTGATTCCTTTGGTGTTGCCTGAAATTGTGCCACTTTTCCAACTTCCTACATTACATCTAGTCTGGATGCTGTCACATATAGTAGGCTACCAATCATTGACCTGTATTGCCTCTGATCCGTGGACTTTGAGACATCATCTTTGCTCAACTTGCAACTGGTTTGCATAGGAGTGATAGCTGGTTTGCAACATTCCATTCTGAACCTCTTTAGCATTTATTTGATATACTTGGTTTGAGAAATAAGAATTCCTTGTTTTTTTTTATGTATCTAAAGTCCCAAAAAGAAGGATAGTTCTCCAAGTAATGACATTTCAAATTCATTCTGCATATCTTTTGCAAATTTATGTCTTAACCTGTCATCATCACTACCAAAAATAATATCATCAACATAAACTTCAATTAATAAAATATTACCTTGACTTACCTTGATGTAGAGGTTGTTGTCTACACTTCCTTTTTTGAACCTTGATTGGTGTAGATTCTTATCCATTCTAGAGTACCATTCTCTAGGAGCCTATTTTAGACCATACAAGGCCTTCTTTAATTTACACACATAATCTGTGTTCTCTGACGACTGAAATCCTTCTGGTTGTTAAATGTAGACTTCTTCTTCAAGTTCCCCATTCAAAAAATTTGATTTTACATCCATCTGATACACTTTAATATTTTTGGAGCATGCATAAGCTAAAAGCAAATAGATTGCTTCGATTCTAGAAACTGGGGAAAATGTCTCTTCAAAGTCGATTCCTTGAACCTATGCATATCCTTTACATACCAATCTAGCTTTGTTTCTTGTAACCTGTGCATATTCATTCAATTTATTCCTAAAAACCCATTTTGTTTCGATCACATTCTTATTCTTTGGTCTTGGAACCAATTCCCAAGTGTCATTTTTCTTTATTTGATCCAATTCTCCATCCATGGCCTTATTCCAAAATTCATCCTTGTTGGCTTCTTCAAAATAGTTTGGTTCAATTGTATATAAGAGTGCTAGGTGTGTTTGTTCTGGTGAATGGATTCTTCTTCTAGTCTCAACTCCTGCATATTTGTTTTCGATAATCTGATATGAAGGATGATTCTTCTGTGCTCGTTTACTTGGTGTCTATGGAGACACTTGTTGAACTTTATCTTCTGCTTCTGTTTGATTCTCTTCATCTTCCTCTTCTACTTATTTTTGATCTTCTGCTTCTTCTTCTAAGGATTGTTTCATTGATTCATTTTCTTCTTCCTTTGATTATGGTTTGCCCGTTTCATCAATTGTCACGTTGATTCTTTCCACAACTTTGTCCAATCTTAGATTGTAACACTTGTATTCTTTCCTTGTACTTGAGTAACCAACAAGTACTCCTTTGTCCACAGGAGATTCAAACTTTCCCATTCTGCTATCTTCTCTTTTGATATAACATTTGCTTCCAAAAACTCTGAAGTGCTTCACATTTGTTGGTCTTCCTTTCCATAGCTCGTAAGGGGTTTTGTCAGTGTTGTTTCTGAGAATTACTTTGTTTTGAATGTGAATTGTTGTATGCACTTCCTATGTCCAAAAAATATCTGTCAATTTTGAATCCATTAGCATTGTTCGAGCCATTTCCTTTACTGCCTTGTTATTTCTTTCAACAAATCCATTCTGTTGAGGTGTCCTAGGAACAAAGAACTGCCTTTTTATTCTATGATTGATGCAGTAGTCCATAAATTCCTTTCAGGTGATCTCTCCTCCATTATCAGATCTCAAGCATTTAATTTTTGAATCCATTTCATTTTCAACCATTTCCTTGTAGATATTGAAGTTTTCAAAAGCTTCTGACTTATTCTTGAGAAATAAAACTGCAGTCATTCATGTATAATCAACAACTAATAACATAAAGTATTTCTCACCTTTTAATCCCTTTGTTGTAGTTGGTCCAACTAGATCAATATGCACAATTTCCAATGGTCTTGTCATTGAATATTCCTTTGATTTCAAGATGGTCTTTGTTTTCTTTCCTTGTTGACAATGCTTGCATAAAGTATTGGTTGGTTTCATGATCTGGGGAATTTCTCTGACTGCTTCTCTTTTGTTGACTTTGACAAGGTTGGAAAAATGCATGTGACCCATTCTTCTGTGCCATAGCCAACTTTCATATTTCTTTCCTAGAGAACACTTTTCATTTCCAATTTCACTTAACACATATATGTTCCTTGAAGTTCTTGCAGCTATAGCAATCAATTTCCCTGAACCTTATTTTCTTATCTAACACTTTTGTGAATCGAAAGTAACTTTATGAACTTGGTCACACATTTGAATCACACTTGGAATATTATGTTTCATATCTTCTACTAGTAGAACATTTTTTGCCTTTTCATTCTTGTTCCCAATTCGAACTGTTCCTTTTCCAATGATTTTGGATGAATCATCATTTCCGAAGGAGATTGATCCATGTATTTCCTTTCTTAATGTAAGAAACTTGTCTCTATCACCTGTCATGTGTTTTTAGCACCCACTGTCAACATACCAACCATGTTTCTTTTTCTTAGCTTATAGAGCGAGTGTGAATTTTTCATTGCTATACTGATCTTTCTTTCTTATCTGTCCTTTTCTGTGGTTCCTGTTTGTTATGGTTGTTATTCTGTTGAGGTTCTTTAGGAGGGAATGTCTTTCTGCACTATTTGGCCATGTGTCCAAAATTGTTACATTTGTAACATTCCACTTCATTTCTCAAAGATTCAAACTTGTTGTAACTTCTTCTCCATGTTTCACTAGGCCTTATTAAATAACCCCTTTGTGTATGACTCTCAAAGTTGTTATTGTTCCTATTGTTATCTCTGCAATTCACAACTTTATGTCCAAAATTATTACATGAATAACATAAACCAAAGAATATAGTTTGATACATGGGAGTTGAGGATCTTCTGAAAGGAGGTGGTCTTTTGAATCCTTCTTCTTCTTGAGGCCTATCTATCAGTTGTTGATTTTGAAATCTGAATCTTCTTAGTGTAGGAGTGTCCCTGTAATCTTCCTTATATATCCTCCTATCCCCTTTGATTGTTTCTGCATATATTTTTGAATATGTTTCTTTCTCTGTTGTTTTGGATCTTGATCCCTTTTCTGTCTGATTGTATCCAAGTCTGGTCTTGTCAAAGTGAGATTTTTGTCTACTGATAATGTCATCCAAAACTTTTGAGCTATTCTGCATATTTTTCTTTTGAATATCCTTTCTTAATGTGACAATCTTTGCTTCCAAGTTTCCAATGATCATGTCCTTTTCTTCTAGATTTTCTTTGAGTGTTTCTTCAATTCTTTTATCTTCTTCTATTTGAACCTTCAATTTTGTGATCATTTGTTCTAGTTCTTGAGTGTCTTATTTCTTGTCTAGTTCTGCTTGTAGTTTCTTGTTTTTCTTCTTTTCTCTTTTGCTAACTTCTATGGCACACATTAATTCTTCTCAAAAGTCAACTTCCGCCTCTTCAATTTCTTCATATTCTTCTTTGGCTTCTTCATATTCTCCTTCAGAGTCTTATTTATCAGAGTCTTCTACTACCATGAATACAACTCTTCCTATCTCACTGTCACTGACTTCATCTTCATCTGATGATGAGATGTCTTCTTTGGTGTATAGTCGTTTCTTGAAAACTTTATTTGTAGTTCTTTTTCCTTTATATGTTTGTTTTCCTTTTGATTAACCTTCATCATTTCTCTTTTTCTTATGAGGACATTTGTTAGCAAAATGACCAATACCATCACAATTAAAACAAATTAAAGAAAGTTTACCTGTATACCTACCGTCGGTTCCCTTGTTGAGTCTTTTGACGAAGTTGGCCACTTCTTCATCATCTTGCGATACATCACTGTTGCTGCTATATTCTTCTTGTTTCTTTTTCTTTTTCTTTTTCTTTGATCTTTTGGATGCTTTGAAGCCTTCTTATTTTACATCTAGATTTTCCTATTCAGTTCTCATTTCATATGCTGTGAAGATTACATGCAGTTTGTCCATTCTTATTGAGTTTAGATCTGATATTTCTTCTATTCTTGATATCTTAGGGTCAAATCTCATAGGAAGAGATCTTAGTACCTTTTGAACAATTACAAATTCTTTGATTTCTTCTCCCAATCCTATGATTGCATTCATTGTTTCATCAACTCATAAGAAGTAGGTTGCAATATTCTCATTTTCCTTGATTTTTAGTTGTTCAAACTGACCTCTGTAAGTTTTAAGTTTTGCTGGTTTGACTTTTGTATCTCCTTCATAAAAATTTCAAAGCTTGTCCCAAATCTCTTTAGCGGATTTACAATGTGCAACTTTGGTGAATATATTTTCACTGAGACCATTCAAAAGTGCATTTGTGGGTTTGGAATTATTCTAACTGAGTTTCACTGCTTTGTCATTTGTTGGTGGAACTGCTGGTGTTGTGTATCCATCTACAATTGATTTTAAAATTTCAAATCTCTCTGATTGTATATATGTCTTCATCCTTATGCTCCAAAAAGCATACTTCTGTCCATCAAACTGTGGTATTCCATTTTTATACAAGTTGGTACTCTCCATGATCTACCTTTCAGTGGTTGAACTGATCTCTGAAGTAACCTTCTTTGATACCAATTGTTGGATTATTGAGAGGGGGGGTGAATCAGTAATTTCACAATGTAATCCTTTTTAACCAAATAATCCAAGTGTTATATCAATGTAGAAGTATTATGCAATAATGAGCAATAAGAAATGAACACTCACACACATACACAGTACACTAGTGTTTTACGTGGAAATCCAAAGTAGGAGAAAACCACATAATACTTTTTATTATATGTATTGAAGGATTACATTCATTGGAAGCACCAACTACCTTTGTTTTCCAGCTGCAACTAGAAGGAGGCTCCAACCTCCCAATTTCTCAGGCTACAACTTGAGGGAAGCTCCAACTCCCCAATTCTCTGGCTACAACCAGAAGGAGGCTACAACCCCCTATGTTCTCTGGCTACAACTGGAAGGTGGATACAACCACCTATCCTTGCCCCATCCAAATTCCATGACGTATAAGTAGAATGATGGAAAAACTATCAACCTGTCACTGTGAGATATACTACTGTACAAATGTATAAACCTATACCATTGACCTATATCCAATCTGTAAAATTTCCATGTAATCAAACTGTACTTGAACTGAACATGTATCTACAAAAATACAATAGGTACATGACCTGTAGTGCTGCATCCTGTGTATGTACACGCCCTATATATTATGCAGCCAGTGTATGTACGCTACCAAACTGTTATGCAACCTGCATATTGCTTCTGAAAACTACAGTTTCCTTTCACTTGAAGACTTATGAACCTTTGTAAATTCTTTCACATAGATCTATAACTTGTCACTGTATCCAAACTGTAACTATACCCTGTGCATGCTTCCTCATACATAACCTTTAATCAAAGAAAATATGTGAGCTCTAGTCAGGTGCCATATAGGTGTGTGTAATCATGAACATGTATAATATCCCTCACATGATGTTAGTCATCAAACCCTTTCTAATATTCAACCTCTCAATACATCAACCACTACACAAATACAAGCTCTCAACCATGTACCATAAAAATCCTTAGCCATATTCCAAGAAATACAAGATGTGTCTCACAAGAAGTATCAATGATAAATATACCAACACTGTATTTCTGTAGATCTGACTTATGCAGAAGATCCCATGTAGCCACTAGTCTATCTAGGGAGAATCCTCAAATCTCCATTGCCATTCCTCATGCATACAAAAAAAATACAACTATTCATAGAAATACGACATACCTTTCGAACCAATGGATGGATCTGATGTATCTGAGCACTTTAGACCTTCCTGGGAGCTTGATCTCATAATCTAGAACCTTTGCATCATCTTTTCAAGTTTCCATGGATTTACCAACATGTACTCACTCTATACACAGTCAGCCCACATATGTACGCTCCCTATACAAACACAACCCGTGTATTGTACACACCCTATACACAGACAACCCGCGTATGCCTTAGAAAATAGGTTTTTTTATATATTAGCTGTAATTCCGAGAATTTCTCCGTCAACCCTTCATGATACCTTAGACGTTCACCACTTCATATGTATCCACAAGTATTTACAATGAGCCTTACACAAAAAATTAGATAAACAATATGTACAAGTGTGTCTTTAATGAATGAGATTTTCCTTGTATTTATATCTTCATGTAGCGTTACACTTTCCTTATTTTAGGGAGTTCTCCATTCAAAATAATTTATTTTTCAAACAGTTTGATTCTTTGGGGCTTCTATAAGACTCATGAGGGCTCTCCAACTTCATATGGTCATAACTCTCTAACCGTGAGGAGTTATGTGACATTCCACATACCACGGGAAATGGCATTAAAAGCACTATGCATCTAGGATAGTTTCACTGACAAATTCACTGTCCATATCATTATTCCACAATTAAGTATGGGTTCTCTAACCATACTTCTATGATAACTCAATCTGCAAAGCATCTTCCTGTGAGGGATTTCACCATAAGAGGACCACTTTGGAGTTCATCCATCTGTACTTCTTATCAACCATGACAAGAAAATAATGAGTCATCTTTTCATCAAACAAACTTGGGTCCATTACCCAAAACTTTGTGCTACCGGGGTTTCTTCAAGGGTTGACATCAATGACAATAGACCTTAATCAACAAAAGATCAGTGTGGATGATTGTCTCCTTTCGAAGAATGTAATGTTTCCACTGGCGGCAAGCTTGCACAATGGAGTACATTTCTTTGTCGTAAGTAGGGTACTTACAAACATCATCTGATAGTGTCTCACTATGATAGGCCATGGGGTGGTTGTGATGAGTGAGAATGATGCCTAAAACATAGTTTGAAGCATCTGTCTCGATCTTAAAGGGATGCTGCAGGTATGGTAGTGAAAGCACTCATCTTGAGAAAAAGCATTTCTTCAAATCATCAAACACTTGTTGTTGGGACCGACCCTACACAAACTTTTCCTTACCACTGTAACACCCCAGGTTTCGAATCCCCATTTTAAATAATGTATTGTTACAATGCTAAGAGGCATAAGTGCCCAAACAATTATTAAAGGGCCAGTATGCCCAAGGAATGTAATGTTTTGATCATTATTAATAATAAAGACATTGCTGGCTGCTAGACGGACAAGGACTAGAGTTATAGGGGGCTATGATTCCACAAGAGAGGGGGCTTGAGGGGCTAAGTGTTTATTCCTATTTTAATTACCCTTTTGTCTAAGGGAGGGGATTGATTACGTGAGCTTCTTGGGTAAGGCCAGGAGGTTCTTGACCCCCCCCCAAAAAAAAAAAAATATTTAAACCCACCTCTTCTCCGATGGGGGGGTTGGTCATTGGCTTGTTTAATCCTTCTCTTCTTCATTCACACCATTCTATCCCTCATGCACTTTCATGCACGCACCTCCATGTATCCACTTACATGTTCATTGATCCATCTCTCATCTGCGTCTTGGCTCTGGGAAAGGGAGCCGAACTACTGAAGATTTTCCATGGGATAGTTGGTTGTAGTGGTCATTGGTGTGATCCAGCCATGACCCAATGCTGCATGTATGAGATACATTGGCATGTGTCTAGCGTTTCTCATATCTGCAAGTCCTGAAAGTTATAGCATTGATATTATGGACCAGTTGCACTGGAGCCTGAATAAGGAGAAGGATTGCCTAAGGGACTATGTGGAAGAGAAGGGTGGGGGTCCATTCTCTCAAGTGGTGCAAGCTGGGTAGAAGAGAACTGGGTACTTGGATTGCTATGAGAGATGGGAAGCCTGTGAAATCTTGGGTGTTGAATGGTTTGGGAAGCCAAGTACACTTTGAAACCATCCTTGTGGATTCATAGCCCTAGCTCAGGGGTGACACTATTGTTGAGATTTCGAACAATAGTGTCTATGATTGGGTGGAACATCCTTGGTTTGAAGCCAATTGGTGTCATCTTTCATAAAGATAAGTGCTCTCTGTTATGGTCACATTTACATGTATATGAATGTATTTTCTTCTGTGTATATTTAATTATCATTTAATTGAATATTTAGACTATGCATGCTTGCTGGATGTTGTTGTGCATGTTGTTAAAGCCTTTTCTTTTGTGCATCCTTAAATTTTTAAAAAGGTATCTGTAAGAGAAAGAAGTCCAAGGGCAGGCTTGCAGGTAGCATACCCCGGCCTGTGGATGGATGGGTATGTTAGAGTTTGGTATTAGAGCTTCTGGTTGAAACACCGGGCCATTTTGGGCCGGGTCTATTGGTCAAAGTCTCGTGGTCAAGATAAAACTCTGACTGTGAAGTTTAAAAGATCAGGAGGAATGGCATTGCAGAATCTACATAGGAGTTGGATCGTCAAAGACCCGAGTAAGGGATTCAAAGGATCGTGATTGTCCCCTTCGAATTCGTGAGATATCACCACCGTAGGATCAAGAGAGATCTGGGATCATTGGATTGGAGGACAGGTGAACCAGTGTCATCCGATGTAAAGAAAGAAAGGGTTAAGGTCTTAGCCATAAGATCCCATGGAGAGAGAGATCAACAAAAAAAGGGCATTGAGGGGAACCAATTTGCATGGGAGAAAATTTCCCAAGGTGGTCCAGAAATCCAAACCACGGTTTCCACAAGGGGTTACGTGTCAGCATCAGGAGAATTGCAAGGAAAAAAGAGGGTTATTCCAAACCACCGATGCATGCCCCCACAAATTGAAAGGCATGAAGTGATGGGACATGTTAGTTCTTGAGCATAGAAACTTTGTATAACCGAAGTAGCTAGGTATCGTCGATCCATAGGAGGAAATGCGTCAATCGATCGTGTGTTCTAGGCGAAAGAACTCCGAGAAAGAGCGAGCAAGGAGAAGTTGAGAGTTGAAAATATCGAAGCCCGGAGAGCCGAAGACCTGAAGTAAACATCCACTGTCGGATTATCCGAAGTAGATCCTGACCGTCGATCGCCAAGAGGTTATGTGTCAACAGATTAGTAACTCTGGAGGAATCTGTTCAAGAGGTTTTTATTTGATATTTGAGACTCCCGAAGCCCAGAGAGCTGGAGAGCCGAAGTAAATCTCGATCATCCAATCATCCAAGAGGATCTCAGCCATTGATCTATCATAAGCCATGTGCCACCAGATCCAGGGATTTGGATAAAAGCCAATGGGGCCAGATAAGTTTTGAAATTTGATATTTATGAAGTCCGAAGATCCGAAGTAAGCTTAAACTGTCAGATTAAGGAGGACACGTGATGCAGATCTATGGACTCTGGGTGAAGACCCAAAGTGAATCTTAGTCATTCAATCCAGGAGGACACATGATGATAGATTGGACAGTTTGGGAATACAGAGTTTGGGAGAATCAGAAGTGTGCTAATATGAAAACTCCCAAAGTGCCAAAGCCTGAAGAGCTAAAGTGATGGGGCACGATGGCATCACCAGGAGGTGATGTAGACCTCGTAATTTCTGAAGTAATGTGGCTTGCAGATGTCACTTGGGATGATGTGGACACATGGGATGTGTGCCACATGTCAATAAGTTTTGAGCATTTGGAGTATTGAAGAGTCAGTTAGAATGTGACACATGTCACCTGCCTGATTGGGCCATGTGTCGCTTCCAGTATTTCACCACGTGGTGACAGATTGTGCAATCCAAAGACTGGGCACTCCGGAGGGGAAAGATGTGATAGTTGTGTTGGTATGAAAACTCCTGAAGGCTGGAGTATGTATCGACCACTGATTCCAGAAGACACATGTCGAAGGATCATCGACTTTGGGTAAAATAACTCGGGGAGAAAGTGCAGGAGGAAGTTTGAAACTTCTGAAGCCCAAATATCCAAAGAAATTCACAACTATTGATCTATGGGAGGACACCCGTCAGCAGATCATGAGATCTAGGTAAAATAGTTTCGAGAGGAGGCAAGCGAGGAAAGTTGAGACTCCTGAAGCGTGGAGTCCCAAAGTGGATATCAATCATTGATCATGAAAGAATACATAGACCATTGATCTGATCCTGGCTAAAAGTTTCGAAGTCCCAAAGCTCTGGACAAGTGCTTTTTTAGCTAAGTGAAGGGTGATGGCCATGGTCATATGCCAATTGGGAGCTGAGGGAAGGAGGGATAAGGTGATCCGAAATCATATCTAGAAGCCTGACAGGGCTTGAAAAATGCTCAAAAATGAAAGTGCTCAAAATGCGATGAAACTAGTGCCATCGTGTCCGTCTCATTTTCCTGATTCCGGTGGTATATTTACTTTGTCAAACACTCCATATGGAGAAGATATCGCGATCTGTCTGAATCGTCAAACAGGCAAAAAAAAGGACGCAGACTGTACAGTCCGTACAATCCGTATAGTGATGTGGCAGGGCCATACGACCATACGATGATGTGTCAGATGGTGACGTGGTAGATACTGATTGGCAGGTGCGGTCAAATGATTGTTTGACACGTGTCCTCTGGTGGCTAATGGTATGAGGACATGTGGCCCAATCCATGGGTGCCACCTGTCACTCATTCTTTGGGTTAAAATTTTGTCATTAGCAGGATTTGACCCCGTGACCTCTTTGTAGGGGAATGACTTGGCAAAGCGCTTCCAACCAATGCGCCACTATATATCACTTAACATATATATGAAATGAATTTCATTTGAATTTGAACTATGGTTTGGTTTGGGCCGTGACCGGGCCGGGGCTTAGCCCCAGCCCTTGGTCGCGCACCATTTACAACATATGACCACCATTGTAACTTAATAGTGCACGCACGTTTTTAATATGGTTTGAAATGGGATAGCCCATGGCTATATGCGTAACCCCATGTGACCTCAACCAAAGTGCGCAGTTGGAACGGTTGGCTCGTTTGGCCCTTTTTTCCATAGCGCATAGTCCTATGGATCCATATTCCCAACAACTTGATGGTTGGGGGTTTCGGTTCCGTTAACCATTCTACGGTTTGCACCATTGGCCCAGTTGCACCCGGTGATGGGTTTTTACACCATATATTGCGTGTGTGCCAGGTTCACACAAAGGGGGTGTGTTTTGTAGAACCTGTGACAACAAGCTTGAAGGGAAAGACTTCCAGCAGGCATAACTTCTTCGTTTTTCGATCGATTGAGGTGCCGAAAGAGCCCAGATAGGGGCTTTTGGACGCTCTGAAGCCATAGGAGCAATCAGAGAAGAGTTATACTGGAGAGAAACCAAGATAAAGCCATTTTGATGCAGAGAAGATTTTGAGGAGGAGACGTTGTCGGACCATTTCTGGGAGCTTCGGACGTCCGTTTTAC
Source organism: Picea sitchensis (assembly GCA_010110895.2). Classification (NCBI taxonomy): domain Eukaryota; kingdom Viridiplantae; phylum Streptophyta; class Pinopsida; order Pinales; family Pinaceae; genus Picea; species Picea sitchensis. Next base: position 10,059 of record SNQJ01S0145275.1, on the reverse strand, counting down.
GTGCCATTTTCTTTGCATGGTTCTAGAGATCTTGAAGAACATGAAAATATCAGTCTTGTAGCCATTTGGAATTGCAGTGATGTACTTTTTATCTTTTTAGCAGAAATAAAGAAGCCTCCCCCACAGAGAAAAGGCCCGGAGATGTGGGCAAAGTTGTGCCGAACTCCGTTATCAAACTGCGTGTTATGGTTTGCTATCTTATATTTCATTTCAGATCTGTAAATGTGTATATGGATGTTATAATTCCTCTTCTTTCCTCATTCTTCACTAAGTTTTCTCAAATGTTTAATTAACGCATGGAAAATTAAAACTCAACCATAAGTCATTAAAAGATCCGACGGATCATAAGGGCCAAATTAGTTGTCTTCGAAACAGAAAAGTGATAAGGAAGGATTTAGCCGCAGTTTCTAGTCGTCATCACCTGGGAAGGTGGTTTGAAGGAAGCACCTACGAAGGATGAGATTTTGTGTCGACCAAGGATAATAGGACATTGTTGTTTTCCAGAGAATGGGGATATGATCTCCATGAACAAAAAAATAAAGAGACCTGTAGCATGGTTTGGCAATTTTGTTTATCAAGTAAACTTGGAAAAGCAAGTTTGGTTCAGTTAGCCACTGGAACCAAGAGAAGAATATATGAAATGGTCAGAGGTTGTTCCATAAGTCTTAATGGCATGAATACTAGTATTTATCTAAATATCATGCCGTCCTAGATTGTCATAACAAGAAATTTACATGTCTTGATGGAAATGGAAAACAAAGCACTGTGAACGGAATTCCAAGACCCATCTCTATAAGGGAAATTTTAGATTTACAGCTAAAAATATGTTTTAGGAAAGGGTGTTAATTGTATGAAACTCATGTGGAAGAGCCAGATAATACAAAAGGGTCAAAGCCTTGATTATTTCTCGGTACTACAGGAATTTGAAGATGTATTCCAAGAAATACCAGGATTGTCACCAAGGAGGGAGATAGATTTCTCAATTGATTTAGTGCCAGGAGCTACCTCAGTGTCAAAAATACCTTACATAATAAGCAAACCAAAGTTAAAAGAATTACAAATGCAGTTGAAGGAATTGTTGAAAAAAGGGTACATACGTCCAAGTGTTTCACCTTAGAGAGCACCAATACTTTTTGTCAAAAAGAAGGATGGAACCTTGAGGCTGTGTATTGACTTCCGATAGCTGAACACGTACACTATAAAGAACAAGTATCCTATACCCAGAATTGATGACCTCTTTGATCAACTAAGAGGAGAAAATATATTTTCAAAGATTTACCTGAGGGCAGGGTACCATCAGGTAAGAATCAAGGAATAAGACATTCATAAGACAACATTTAGGAATAAGTATGGGCATTATGAATTTGTAGTGGTGCCATTTGGACTGACCAATGCACCAGTTGTCTTCATGTGCTT
>SNQJ01S0145274.1:0-24119 GCA_010110895.2 Picea sitchensis | reverse complement strand
CCTTGCTATTGGGCTATGGAGTCATTTACTAAGCCGAAAATATACAAACAGAAAATGAACAAAGAACTAAAGGACAATATTTACAAACAAAGGAGCCGTCTAAGGCTCAAACAAAACATTTCTTCAGAAAATGCCCATTTACTAGGCTGTTGAAAACCTCTTCGCCCTCCAGATCGTGCAACTGGTACGTTTTGTTTGAGAAGACCTCAGATATTTTGAAGGGGCCGATCCAGAGGGCATCAAACTTGCTATGTTTGCCCTTATCCTGTCTAGGTGCATCCCACTTGAGTACCAAATCCCCGATCTCGAACTCCTTCCTAACCTTCCTGTCAAAAGACTGTTTGACCCTTTGCTGATGACTATGAGCTATGTCCCTCACCTGTTCCCTGATCTGCTGTACTTCTACTATCTGATGAATCCTTTTGGTCATATGATCTAGCTCTCCTTCATAATCTTGAAAGAACTTTGCCACAGGTAAGGCGAGTTGACTTGGAAAAACCGCCTCTGCTCCGTAAACCAGCTGAAAAGGTGAGGTGCCCAGGGATTTCTTCGTTGTCACTCGATCAACCCATAAAGCAAATTTCAACTTCGAATCCCAGGCCCTTTTGTTGTCCTCCAATAGTCTTTTGATGATCCTTATCAGGCCCTTGTTGGAGGATTCTACTAAACCATTGCCCTGGGGATAGTAGGGGGTGGAGTGAATTAGCGAGATAAGGAACTGCTCACAAAACTTAATGAGAGGCTTAGATTTGAAAGAAGTAGCATTATCAGTGACGATCCTGCTGGGACAACCAAACCTAGCCATGATATCCTCCAGGAAGCTGATAATTACTTTGTGGGATGTACTTCTGGTGGGGGCAGCTTCTATCCACTTGGTGAAATAATCTGTTGTAGTCAGGATCCATCTGTGCTGGCCACTTGAGGGAGGATGAATTTCCCCGATAAATTCTAGCCCCCACTATTGAAAAGGTGTTGAAGCTATTACAAGCTTCAGTGGTAGTGGCCCAAGCTGCTGCTTCCCTGAGAACTTTTGGCATTTGACGCAGGCCCTGATTTCTCTGTTGACATCAACGAATAAAGTGGGCCAGTAATACCCAGCCCTAAGGATTTTGTGAGCTGTGGTCTTCCATAAATGATGCCCTCCACAAAGGCCTATATGGAAATCAAATATAACTTTCTGGGCTTTTGGTGGGTTCAGACACCTCAGCAGCACTCCTAGAGGGTCTTTCCAGTACAGGATTTGCCCAATGAGGCAATATCTGACCGCCTTGAGCTTTAAATCTCTTGCCTTACTTTTACACATTCCATCTGGGGGCTTCAACTCCTACAGAAAGTACAAAATGTCACGATACCAGGCACATTCTGTTAATGATAAGACGTTCTGAGAGCATTGGCTGGGCAACTCAGCTTGCTGAATTCCTGGGCAAGTATTGATGAAACTAACTCCCAATACTTCACAATTGGATTCAGCTAGTATCTTGGCTAAACCTTGCCCCTTAACCAACTTGGTGGGCTTTATTTCCAAGTCAAATTCTAGGATTATAGCTATCTATCTGCCTCTTCTCCCATCTATATCGAGATGCACAAGGATGTCCTTCACTGAAGCCGAAGGAACGCATGCAGTTACCTTTGAGTGCAAGACATAGACTCTGAAAGCCTTGAGAGCTTTCACTAAGGCATAGGCCTGCTTCTCCATGATTTCATACCTGATCTCTACATATATTAATGCCCTGCTGAAGAAAACAATGGGTTGCTCCCGTCCTTCCTCATTTTTCTGCAATAACACTGCTGCTACCATATCTAAGGAAGCAAAAGAAAAAACTAGGAAAGGTTTGGAATAATCAGGACTAATCAGCACAGGTGCCTAAGTTAGTGCCCTCTTTATTTGGACAAAATATTCCCTGGGTTCAACGGTCCATTTCACTTCGCTTCCCTTTCTGAGCATGGCCGTGATGTGTTTTACCAGTTCAACAAAATTTGAGACGAATCTCCTCAGGAAATTAATCTTTCCTAAAAAGGTCTGGACCTCCTTTTTAGATCTGGGAAGTGACAGGGTTTGAATTGCCTCCACTTTGCTGGGATCAATCCTTACTCCTTCCACTGATACTATATGGCCTAACAACTTACCCTCCATCATAGCAAATAAGGATTTCTTGGGATTTAGGGAGAGACCAAACCTACGACACTTCAAGAAAAATTTCCTTAAGTGATGGCAGTGCTCTTTATTAGACCTAGAGAAGACTGTGATGTCATCTAGATAGATCACTACAAACTGGTCTTTCTCCCCGATGAAGGCTATATCCATGGCTTGCTGAAATGTTGCTCCTGCATTCATAAGTCCAAAAGGCATTTTGGCGTACATGAATGTGCCCCAAGGAGTGGTGAAGGCTGTCTTTTCCCTGTCCTCAGGCATGACCGATATCTGATTATAGCCAGAAAACCCATCGATCATGGATATCCTGGATGCACCAGTTACCCTCTGCAATATGTGTTCCATCTTAGGTAGGGGGTAATTGTCTTTCTTTGAGATCCTGTTTAGGTTCTTGAAATCGACACAAAGCCTGATTTCTCCACTTTTCTTCCTCACCGAAACCAAATTGGCCACCCATTCGAAATATCTCAAGGGGATGATTATCTGGGCCTCTAGCAACTTCTTTACTTCTTTCTCCATGATAGGCAACAATATGGGATTTATCTGTCTTAGCTTCTGCCTAAATGGCCTAGCCTCTTCCTTCAGTTGGATCTTGTGCTCAGTGACAAATGTGTCATAAGTCTTGAGGTCTTCGTATGTCTATGAAAACACATCAGAAAACTCTTTCAGCAATTCAGTATATTCGACCCTCTGTTCTCTGGTCAAACTGCTTGATAATTTGACAAACCTAGGCTCCTCCTATGTGCCAATGTTGCATTCGGTCGTATCATCATATTCATTTGAAACCTTACCCTTTACGGCCACATCGTTCCCATCGAACAATCTTTCTAAAGGGATTAGTCCCCTCGGAATGTGATTGCTAGGCAGCTGAATAATCTGGTTGTTAGCAATTTTATTTAAAAACACCTCAGGGTGAGGGTCACCTTCTGGGTCGGGATCCTGATCAATGTGCAACGCAGAAAATTCATCAACAGATTGGAGAAATTTTTCGATTTCCAGGTCATCTTCAAATACCTTCCAATGCTTGATGTTATCCGGTACAGAGGGCCTATATCTTATTTCAACATCATATTTGACCATAGGCGGCAGAGGAACTTTGAGCAAACTAGTTGAGACAGCTAAAGAATCGGCTGAAGTATTCTCCCCCCTCAGAATGAAAGAAATGTTAAAGGCCAAGAAGAAATTGTAAATCAGGTCCCATACCTCATTTCTGTAATTCCTGAGCTGGGGATTATTAGCACGATAAGCATTTCTGACTTGCTGGATAATCAACTCAGCATCTCCAAATATTGCTATTTCTTTAATTCCCATTTCCTTTGCGGCCCTCATACCCAAAACAAGAGCTTCATACTCTACCACATTGTTGGTGGTTTCGAATTCCATCTTGTATGACAGGGATATGGCCTCTTGACAAGGTGATATGAAAACCACCCCAGCGCCAGCGCCTTCGCTAGAAGAAGCTCCATCGAAAAACATCTTCCAAACATAGGTGGTTGGAGGAGGTATATCCTGATTAAGAATGGGATGCTTTCTGATCTGTAAAGGGACCTCAAGAGTTTCAGTGATCTGCAACAAACTAGACCCTAAATCAGTGTCAAGTGCAAAGATGGGATGATTAGTGGGGTTTTCTTCATCACTGACAATATAGGCTAGCTAGGCTTCCCTGTACAACCTCCTGTGTTCCCCTCCAAAGACTGGGATGGTGGCATATGTGAGATCCATCTGTAACGTTCCTCCGAGTCTTTAAATCCAAGACCGGGACAACAACATGCCAAATTTGGGGGGAACGTCAGCTTCCACAATATCCATGACCACACTCTTCATGGGCAGCTGAAACAAAGAAACCACCAGGCCTTTGATGACTCCTAGACACTGCACTCTTCTTGAATCGAAAGAGTACAAGTCATGATAGGCCTTTGTCACTTCCAGTCCTAGTTCTTCCATGACTACCTTGGGCATAAGGTTATGGGAAGCTCCTGAATCCATNAGAAGGGAGGGGATGAATCATCTCTGTCTTCCACCATGGGACCTAGGATGACAATTGGTTTCTCATCTTGGAGATTTATTGAGTCAGTGGAAGGCTGGGGGAGCTCAGATTGTAGCAGCTTGGAGAGGGACCTTTTGAAATCTTCATTTTTAACTAGTTTAGATAGGGGTACAGGGATTCTAATCTTTTGAATTTCATGCTCAAAATTGAAGGAAGGAATAGGCTTAGGAGCTTCCCTTACCTCAGTGACAAGTTCCTTGGCTGCTGGCGAAGAATTCTGAGTTTTCTTTTCTTTAGCAGTGGTCGCAGCAGCTTTAGTTGGCCTTTTCGCTATGGGGGGCTGATCTTGGTTCTCAAAATTCCCTTCTTTCTTCTTTGACCTGAGATTATATCTGTTAGGAGTATTGCTGGCTTTTTCCCCTCTACTCAACTCGTTGATTTGAGTGCTGATAAGGGATTCTTCATATGCAGCTTGAGTTAAATGAGGAAACGGGGAAGTATCCTCTATGCAATGGATCTCCGAGTCAATTTCATCTGCCTCCTTCCCTTCCTCATGAGAAACTAGGTTATTTTGGAGAGGGGCCTGAATCCTCTGATCATATCTATCTCTGCTCCTTTGTTCCCTAGGAAAATCCTGTGGCACATTGTTATCAGGCTTCCTGAAACCTCTACTCTCTGTATTCTGGGGATTTCTGTACATGGGCTTCCCTTCTAACTCCCACCTTTCCATTTTGGCAGAAAGCGATTTTAGCATTCTAGCTGTCTCATCTGTCTGAAGGGGCAGGGGAGAGGAACTGGATGGGGAAGCTTCAAGCCTCTGCCTGGATATGTTTCTACCAGCAGTGTTCCTGAGTCGGTCAACAACCAATATGTTAGATTCTATCTCCACGGCTGCATCTTGCATGTGGGCCAGAGTAGCGGCTCTCCTTTCCCTGAGCAAGAGGTAGAAATCAAGATCAAAAGTGCTGGCATAAGTGATCCTTGCAGAGGCTTCTGAGGGTTTGATCTCAGCAGGGATTTTATTGTACACTTTATTGAATCTCTTGGAGAAGTCAGAGATAGACTCTCCTTCTTTTCTCTTCAAAGACCCAAACTCTGTCATGTAATACATGAAGTCTTTTTTATCTCCCCACTGTCTCAAAAAGGCATTATCCAAAGCCTCAATCCCATTAATAGATCCAGGAGGCAGGGCCTTGAACCATTTTCTAGCCTCGCCTTGAAGACTATGGACAAAAATCCTCATCCACACGTCTGCATGCATGATAACATTATCATATGTAAAACTGTAAAAGGCTTCTAGGTGTTCTTCTGCAGTTATGTCCCCCTCACCTGTAAACTTGGGCAGCTGCTTGAGGTAACCATCTGCTGGGAGGGCATTGAGAGGCTGAGGTAGCACGAGGGGAGCATACCTAGCAGCTATAATGGCCTTCATTCTGGTCATAGGGGGATTTGCTCCTGCCATAGGGATATTGTGTGGAGGAGAACTCGAAGGAGAAGGAGATCGAAAAGGGGATACTGGGGATGAGCTTCTAAGGGGAGTGGGAAACAATAGGGGATTTAGGGAGAAGGATAGCGAGCTTAAGTCGGCTGATGTTTCCCTTTGCGCAGAAGCAACAACAGTAACAAGAGGAGGAGCGGTAAAGATAGGAGTGGGGAAATCTTCTGTGGTCCTGGGTCTACGCCAGGGTACAGTTTCAGGGGAGAGGGGAGTGACAAGGATTTCTCCCTTCAATCCCATACCAGGGGGGGAAACCTCAACAGGAGCACTCCTAAAATTCAGGAAACGAGAGACCTCAGAAAGCGGTTTGCTAGGAAACTGAGGAGGAGAAAATGGGGTTCTTACAGAAGGAGATGGCGGATTACCTGGTTCGGTGGCGGCAACTTGTCCTTCAGAGACCTTTCCTTTTTCGAGAACCACCTCCCGATTAGTTTCAGGTGTATCTAGAGGCAGTTGTGGATGGTACCGCGTGTGTCTGCCTCTGAAAGCCACAATTGACACGGCAGGTTTGCCATAGTGGAGTCGTCACAATGGAGTCACTAGGTGCACAGTAGCAATATTCAAAGGCTTTGATACCCGATGCACCTTCAGAATCAGAGGTTCAATGTCGTTCAATCTCGGGGAAAATTTTCAACTTCGTCCCTGGCAACGACGCTAGAAATGTTGGTGACGGAAGTCACTCCAGGATTGCAGCAGGAGCAGAGCCCGATGCCCATCAGTTTATGTCACGATTTGTGTATGATAGGGGTGATCGAATGGAAGTAAACTCGGACGATATAGTTTCAACTCCGAAACTAGGCCAGGCATGCATGGGAAAGTGAGGTCTTAGATATACTCCAGACAGTGAGTTGTAGTAAGGGTGAGTAGGAGGAAGACTTGTATCAAAGAGATGCAAACGTCTGTTGTCAACATCAGGTTTCTAACAGACTGTAGGAGAAGGCATTTGAACACAATATCTTCTTACATTCAAACACAGAAAACCAGAGAATACAAGAGTGCCACAATAAATCCTGTATCATAACACAATTGCAATAATTCATGTGAATCAGTCAATCATGAACTCCCTTAGTATGAGATGAAAGCTATATGGAATAAGGAAACTGTCTTTCATTAAACAAGAAATCTTACATACATATGCATAACCAGAAAGCTAGAGTGCCTGTTAAAACATTACAATTGGGAGCTTCGCTCTACCATCGATAGCTTGAAAAATATCAAAACTAATTATATAAACTCCTAAACAATTTCCCAACAGAGGCCTACTAGACTTTCGGGACGAGGAGTCTCTTCAATCAAATCTAGCCTACACTCCTCTGTCATACACCACCTTAATTCTGCATGGCTCGCGCCAGGGGGTAGCTGGGCCCTTAAATGCTGAATTAGCGTGTGCAGGCTTCCCTGGCGAGTCGAGGACTCGTCGTGGCTTCCATGAAAAGAACCAGTACAGAAGACCATCTCGGGCAGGCTTTCGGCCGGGACACCCATACTTTGCAATTAATGAATGAGGGGAGGTTTCAACCACCCTCTTTCTTCTTCATTCATTCCCAGCAGGTACCGGAATTTAGATTACGTCGAATCGGGGTCTGGAACACAGTGCCCCCTTTCTGAAGCTCAATTCGACGCTTTTGGCCTCCCTTTTGTACAACACTTTCTACTTTCTCGAGTGACCATGGGCCGTGACCTTATGCCTATTTTCCAAAGTGCTTTCTGCGTTTCGGGGTTCGTGGATAGGAAAGAGCGGGTCTTCTTTCTTCGAAATCGTGATGGGCGAAATGCCAGGAGGTCCTAACGGTCGCCACGCGTTCCCCCACTGATTTGATGGTTTTGAACTGATTCGACAATACTGCGGGCCCGGGTCTGAGACGTCTTCGATTCTTCGTGCTTCGAGAGTATGAGAGAGTTGTTCCTTACGCCTTGAAATTGCGATGGGCGAAATGCCGGGAGGACCTAATCGCACACCACATGTTCATCCAGGATGAATGGCTAAGATCACTTTCGACGCTTTGGGGCCCGTCTCGTCGAGTGATAAACATGAGCGCCCCTCCTTTAGGCCTACTTCTTTGTGACCAGGCGCCAAAACCATGAGCCTAATTCTGGGCGTTTTTGACGTTTCGGGATTCAAGGTTTCGAGAGGTGAAATGACGAGGTGTGCTTACCCCTCGAACTCTCGAATGCCGACGTGACACGGATGTGCGCCACGCATCCTTTAGATGAACGACCCAGATAGTATTCGCTATTATAAAGGGGGCTCCCCCCGTTTACAGGCTCGCTTGATGTGACCTGGTGCTAGGACCGTGGGCTCGGCTCCAAAGGTGCTTTCGGCGTTTCGTCGATCGACGATTTCAGTTGTAAAGAATGGGAGGCTCATTGTCTCCCAAAACACCGATCCTCAATACGTCGACTGAATTCCACCTGTCTCAACTGGATCAGACGACCCATATAGGCCTTGAACTAATGGCGCTATCCTTCGTGCTAAATCCCGGGCAACTTGGCAGCCCCGAAATCCCGATGCACGTCGATCCGTTTTGTAGGTTGATCTCAGTCGCTGACATCAAAACTTTGCCCGCTCGCTTGACTTGTGATCGGAAAAGAGATTCTCCTGCGTTGCACTGGGGCACTTCCCGTGTAACCTGCAGGCTAGGGTATTTTTTGAGCCCAAGACAAATAATGTCGCTAACAGGTTCCACTTGTTCCATGGACAATATTTATGCTGGTGGTTTTTATCCCTTTTTAGTCACCCATGTAATAATGATGTACTCTTTGTAACTTGAGTCTTTAATCAGTTTGTTTCTTTTTAATAAAATAAATTAAAAATATTTTTTACAAAAATATTCATCATCATCAATGTTTAAGATGATATAATTTTGACATAAGTCTTTTTCCAAAAACTTTCACAACATAACTAAACATTAAAATGTTTCAATGTTTGTAAACTAAGGGACATTACACCTCACCTTGTCTACAATCCTGTGGGAAACAAGGTGTTTTCTTATGCATGCCCTTGCTAATGACCTCCACAACTGTTGCTGGTGCAAGCTTTTCCTTGCCCCCAATATCCTACTTCTTCTTCAAGGTGCACAAGAATTCAATCTTCTCCAAGACTGACTTCAATGAAGTCTCCATTATTGTCAACCTAGATTCTATTTGGTCTTCACCATCTTCGACACGCAAATTTTCCTTGCACAAAACCAACTCTTCATGTTGTTATGCAATGACACAAGGCTTGACTGCAGATTGACTAGCTATCTCAATCAATTTCATAGCTGACATTATGGTTATCCATCTCAACTTCCTTCTAGTCATCATAAGCACACCAAACGTCTTGGTTTCATCCAAGAACACCGAACAATTTTCATGGGGCACCAGAACATATTTTGAAAGCTTGAGAAAGTCTTGCTCCAAGATCACTATATGGTCGTCCAACAAAGACATTGTCAAATCCAAACTACGAAACCAATCCCCAACCTTCAAGGGCGTGGAATGAACTACTCCTACTACTGAGATTTACAAAATTCTATATAAACAACCAAAGGGAACAAAAGTAAGAGAACAAGAAAAAGGGAAGAACATGTCAAGTGAGGGTAAATCCTTGGTGTGAGGGAGTGATGGAGATATTAATATAGGTAATCCAAGTGCTTGTGTGAAGGTGAGATTTGACCCTAGATACATTATGATAGATTTTTGGTAAAATTTGAAATAGAGAAAAAATCCCTAACAAAGTGTAAAAGAGGGCTAGTTATAGGAAAAGTAAACCCACAAGGGCGGACAAGGCATGAAAAACAACCATATAGGAAAATATAGATCTCCCAACTACTCATCCACAAGTCGAACCCAAGCATCTGTTGGTTATGAGGATTTACAATTTTTTCACCATAAAAAGTCTCTCTGATCTACCTATTCAAGGGAGACAAGTTCATATCTATTTGTACGACTTGCAAATGCCATGCTAGAGAGAGGGAAGAAAAGGGGAAGATCAATAATGACCTTGTCAACCCTTGTGATCTGCCAAATTGATTATGTGGGCGTTGAGAATCTCAAGTAAACATCTCTATCTAATACAAGTGGATAAAATCATGCATGAGTGCCAAGGTTGATCCAAGGGCAAGACCAAAGAATACCGAACAAGGAGTAAACAAGACCAAAGAATAAGTCCCAAAGAAAGAAATAGAAGGGACATTGATTAAATATTAAACATCAAATGAGAAAAACACATTCACACTTATAGACTAAGGAAAAGGGACTAAACAAGGAGGAAATTCCAACACCATACCCTATCCTGAGATGTTGGGAAGCCTCATGGTTGTCTTTATGATTTGAGTGCAAGGATGAAAAATCCACGCACTTTATTTTTCCCGCATAGCAAGATAAATTATCCATGGCAAGGATAGCAAAGAGTTGCCATGAAATAAACAAATTACACCAAGGACAAGGAAGACAAATAAAAAACAAATCCTACAATAAAGACAAACACAATGGTGCATGAGGGGAAGACCCATAGAATAATTAGGGATCAATTCAGTGCCCCAACATAAGGATGGAGCTCTGTTATGTGGTTAGATGCATTCCATCTAGGAGATCCTCTTACCCAAACATTAGAAACTCTCATGGAGAACCACAAAGTCTCACAAAAGTGTATAACAACATGCAAACCATACAACAAAAAACAAGATCAACATGAAGCCATGCATAGCAAGTAGAGAATGATTTGGATAGGAGAGAAAACACGATCTAGCCTCACATTTGGGAACATTTCCTTAAAGGAAATGAGGGTCCTTTTTGGCCCATATCATTATCTTCCCTAAGCTAAAGGTCTCAGTATTCTATTTATCCCTATAACGAGTGATTGAAAGGAAAGGCTAGTGCAATGATATATTTTGTTAGCCATAACCTTGTTAATGATGCATTTCAAAAACCCCTCAAGTGCTTGAAAGATTCAATATAATAATAATGATCTATTTTTAAGGTCACGACCAAGCCAGACACCAAATTGGTGTATGAGACCCCCTCTGCCCAATGATTTTACTGGTAAAGTCTACGTAGGTATACATTGACCTCTTAGGAGGAAACACATCTTATTAACCATTGATTAAAGAAATATTATCTCCTTAGGAAGAAGAAACTTTTAAAATAAACTAAGAGAAAAGATCCTTCATTTGTTGTGGTTATTATGAGGTACATAAATCAATATAAAACTTCAATAAACAATAATCTAAGAGAAAGAATCCTTTCCTTCTACCCACTTAGCTTAAGCTAGTTAGGTATTGCCCTTTCATGCCTTTTTAAAGACCTTAGATAATCCTTATTTGAACCTTACATTGACCTTAAGACATAGCGAAGGGCCTTTAAGGAATCAACATATAGAACCACCTTTAGGGCATTCCTTTGAGACCATTCCACGACATCCTCATTTACTGAAGCCCATATTGTAGACATAATGTGACTAAATACTTTCAATGACATTGAACTCAATATCATTCCCTCCGATTGATTCAATACCATTTTGTTCTTATATTTACTTTCAACGACATCATATTAATAACGTAATATAAATTATATGCATTGATGACATTAAACCGAATCATGACTAATCGATCATATCACTAGAATACAATCATTCATTGGGGGATTGGATGTGACGATTAATTGAGGGTGAACCTGAGAAACATTAATGAACTGATCATGTATGCGGCTTTACCTATTGATTAGGAGAGCATGTAGTAGGATTTTTTATTGGGAGAGAGGGAACTAATTAACTGCAGACTTTCATTTAAAACCCATCAGGTAGGGGGCTCTAGGTTTAGCTCACTCGCTGAGTTTTTATGTATCTCAATGCAAGTGATGCTCTCTTTAGTTGATAAGAGTCCACCCCACTTAAGAATTTAGTTGAATTTAGTTGGTAAAATCCCACTTCAGGATTGGTTCAATATAGATCTAGTTCATGCAGCCTCAAACAATAGCCTAGATGAGCATGCATGAGAATGTCTAGTGCTTGATCAAATAGGTTAGGTTGAGAAGGTCTTTATGCCACATATTAATTAGATCCATGTGCTTAACCCATTGGTTCAACCCAAGAAACACATCCATTTCCCATTGCTTTTGGAGTGATACATATATCAAGGGAAAGGGGCAAGCTTATTGGAACAAGTGACAAAGTTGAGTGACAGGTTCTCAAGCCATAAATTCTATGGGTTTTCAAGTTATAGACAATACAGGTTCTCAAAGCCATGCCAACCCAAAATCCTTATGAAAATTTACTTATCTTTCTTTCCATTAGACCATCCCTCCCTTATCATGTTTTGATTTTATGAATGGTTGAATTCAAACATTTCCACAATCCACATTTCCCCAATACTTAATGGTACCTTCCTTGATCGATAAGTAAAAAAGTACAAGTACAAATTAGTTAATTTTTTACCATAAAAAATAACTAAAATATGTATATAAGCTACTATTTTGGGGGAGGTGTGACTAAAGGTAGTATAGTTGCAGAACTTTATAATGCTAATAAGTTTGAGTAGTATCTTTTTTAGGCATTAATTAGTTGACTTGATTTGTTAGCGTGTAGTATATTTACTAGTTTAATTGGTCATTAATTATCATCATTTTGTAATATATTTACTAGTTTAATTAGTAATTAATTGCTAATTTATAATATATTTGCTAGTTTAATGAATCACTAATTGTTGTTATCTTGTGGTATATTTATTAATTTAATTAGTAATTAATTATCTATCCTTTTTACTAGTATATTCAATCTGAGTAGTATAATTATAGTTCTTATAACACAACTAAAATAATAGTATATTTTTAATTATTATTGTTATATATTTAATTATTAATTTAGTTGTTTCATATTTGTTATATTTATTGCATAGTTATTATATTTATTTCTAGTTTAGTAGTTTCATATTGTAATGTTCTATATAATAATAATAATAATAAATAAATAAACTAATTACATAAAAGAAAGTAAAGGAAAAGTGTAATTAAAAATAAATAAAATGGAATTTCTAGAAGTAAAGTGGAAGTGAAGTAAAGTTAACAAAAGATGCATGTTTAAGTAAATATAAGAGAAATTACTTAAGTAACAAGTGGAGTATATGCATGGAATGAATTGATGATTATCTATTTAATATAAAGGTGAGGAGGTGGTTAGGACATCTCTTTCTTGGGGTATTTGATCTCGAGGGATTTTTTTTGGAGCTTGGGCTTCAAAAGAAAGAGATATGAACAAAAGTTGGCATAGTTTTTCGAATGAGGGCTAAGTGTCTCCCATACATACCAACTAAACTTACATTACAAAATATTCACATCAAATCAACTTAGTGTCATACATGTGAATTAGTGGGAAAAAATAAAATTTATATAAACATGTAAATTCACATTAATTAACATTACTATACATAAGATCAAGTACATGAATTCATGACTACAAAAGGAACTAAAACATGATAAACATTGTCTCGATACAAGATAAAGATACAAGATAAAAGGGCGCATTACAACAACTCATATGTAATGACACTAAATGGAGCATATACAATCATTTGTGGTTTAGGGAAAAGTTTATGTAACATATGAAAGAGATTTCGATCCATATTTTGTAGGACATCTATATCCTATACTAGTATTACCAAAGCTATTCAAATTATCATTAGCTTTCTTGTATATTTCAAGAGAAAATATCCTAAGAAATGCACTATAATAATGTTGATATTATACAAGATGGATAACATTCAACATCCTTCACACTGTATGTGTCTTTCCTATCCTCGAGAGACTTGGTACCAAAATGAAGGGCTAAGGCTCTTGCGGCCTAACACACCCATCTCCATTCGTTCCATCAGTGATATGCATAGAAACCCACTCAATAGCTCCTAGCCATGGGCTATTGAATGTCCTATGAAGATGTTGAGTAAACTTGTTGCAAAATATTCAAGCATTGTTGGAGGCTTCTCCGCATACTTAAAAAAGTGCTCATGGCTAGGATCTCAAATTGTCTTTTGTATTTGAAATGTGACAAAGAAACCATATGAGAATTAGGACAAGTATGGAAAAAGAACGAACGTATTTAACAATGATTTAAATTTAAATATAATTACCAAATTTTGATTTAAAGTACTTATTTGAATGAAATGCTTTTAAAAATGTTGGCTATCATACAAAGAACAATCAAAATGGATTATGAGTTCATATTTACACCATAAGGAAAAGGTAGGTACGAGTTATCTTATTCTGTTAAACGAAAGCAATTTTCTAATATATATTGAAAATCAATTTTTTTTATTTTATTTTTTTGTCCCTGCCTTTGGCTGGGATTATAACATTTATCTCGCGGTCAACCAAAGTTGACCACACATTACATGGTGCTTTCTGTGGTATTAGCTGCTATATTTTGTAGAATCTTTAAATTATATCATAGGTTTTTAAGCATATATTTATTATTTTAATTTTTTTTTCAAAAATTCAAACATTTTCCTAATTTTTTGGATTCAATTTGTAATTGATTAAAATCATTTGGATGTGACATAATTCGCCTGGTGTATGCATTTATTTTAAATTATTTTTTAAAATTAAAAATTATATTATAAAACAAATTTAAGTCATTGGGTGACTCTGCAGTCTAGGTCACTGACTCTGCAGTGTAAGTCAGTGCAATCTCCAGAATCTCTAGTGGACGCATGCCAAAAAGCTGCAGTCGACGCATGCCAAGAAGCTGCGGTCGATGCTTTCTCTTGTGGCTAGCTGCATGCATTCGAGATGCTCCAGTCAATGCTTGGTCTTGGTGAGCACCTGCCAACTAAGTAAAATGCCATCCCTAAATCATAACCAACATCCTTGTTCTAACACCATAGCATTTTTTTGATACAGTGGCATGAGAAACAAACATACACCCTTTTCCTTTGAATTTTGCTTGTTTGAAGGTCCGAGGATGATTGTATAGTAGAGTGTTTATTTGTTAATCCCACTTATGGAGTAGTTCCAACGATCCTTACTGCATCAACCACCACCCATAAGATGGCCAACCGGGGGAAGACGCCACCCAATGTTGAATTCGGTGGTCGTAGCACCCACGGAAAGGGATTCCCACTGGCATCTAGACCCAACGTGAGTTCAGTCACCTGCACCGGAGAAATATAAGACTCTGAGCCGAACGAGACATATATAACGGAGCCAATCTTTTTCTAATCTAACCACTCCACAATCTCTTCTTCCGGGGAGATCAACTAGTGGACCGACTGCCCAGATCGACCTACCACCACCTCCGCCTGTCCTCCTGCCTCGGGTGCCGAAGTTCTCCAAATGTCGGAATTTTTTTGGCTTGAGCTCTGTGAATGTGTTAAGGAGAATTGGGCCTCAACACACAACGACAGGTATTTCATTTTCCTATGCAGTTGAATGAATGTGCAATTGTAGAATAAATTTTTAATTGCAGATTTGTACTTCCTCTCCTTAGCATCATGCAAAAAATACACAAGGTATTGCATCATTAATAGAATAGCCTAATGCAATTGTATTGCAACATTGCATACATATCCTCATAATATAAATGCATACCTTATCTGAGAGAATATAGAGATGTATTATTTTATTTTATTTTAATTTTTTAGAAGCACAAGTAGTGAAAAATCCCACCTTGGTATTCAGAGACAAACATCTGCACTAATAGAAACAGATTCCTTAACCTTCATGCCATTGATGCTTCCAAGTTGGACCAAAAATTGCAGAAAGAATATATTGAACAACCTAAAACTATAATCAGAACCATGAGAACCGAGCACAAGAAAACAATAAATTTCCTTGAGAAACTTCAACAAAACCATGATTATATTCCACTTAAATAATCATTGTAATGGCCAAAGCAATGTAAGATGAGAATTCACAAAACTACTGAATAATGCCTCATAAGAACTGTTGAAATCCTTTCCAAAGGCATTTTGTTTTCATTTGCAAGCATTAACAATGCCAGTTGCAGTTAACTTCCTCATAAAAACTGTTGAAAGCCTTTCCAAGGCATTTTATTTTCATTTGCAAGCATTAACAATTTCAGTTGCAGTTAACAAGAATTTGATCCTTTTAGTGCTGAGACATTAAAGTTAATAGTGACCCAACATCATATATAATAGAAAACATGCAAATACAATTGACACTTTTTAGAGAAGAACTTGCAGATGCATTTTTCAGTAGGAAAATCACTCCATGCAGACAAACAACCTAAAATTATGAAAAGGTCAGGGTTTGGAATCCCACAGAACAATAAATTATGTTACAATCCTAATACAATATAGGCTGGGAAGTGAATGTAAAATGAACACAGTTAAAAACAAAACCAACCATATGAGATTAAATAACCCTCTCTGAATTACATTGTTCAGCACACAATTGGAAGATACTTACACAACCAAGCAGAAAAATAAAAAATCTAAATGATACATAATCATTTCATTTTTTTTAATAAAACATTACATTCATTTCAGTGAGCCTTAAAGTATGTAGTGTGCAGAGACAAAAATCTCAAAACCTTATTGAGGATGTTTTGAGGCTATGTATCACAATAAATAACCCACTAGATACCCCATGAATTTATGGATGCTTTGTAGGGTTGCCATTTTTCCTTCGAATTTAAATTATCTATCTGCATTTCATTCATCTGTGTCCCAAAGTTTTTTTTCAAATTCACACATAGCATGATACTTCATATCCACAGTAACCAATGTTTTTGGGTGTTTGAGAGACATAGTTAGATGAACTAACATAATATCATTTCTCCTCCATGAAGGAATGAGACCACTCTTCAACTCAAACGGGTCATCAACTTTAGCTTCAGAAACTACACCTGATCTCATTCGTGATCTCACCCTTCTACCTGATTCGACCATCCTTGTGCCAGATTGAGAGGAGGAGATTGAGAAAGATAGAAATTTAAAGTATGGAGACTCTGTCATTCCATCCTAAACAAAAACCTGCTCCGATATAATACATGTACATGTCCTTTGCTTGTAAGGTGGCAGGATAATTTTCTTGCATGTCCTTTGCTTGTAATGTGGCAGGAAACAACTCATGAACTCCTCGATATATTCAAAAAGGATTTTTGTTTATTGTAATGTTTTCATATCTTGGGGAAGGCAGAGTTGTTTTGAGATTATCACCATCTATGGGGCCCACTACTATGCATTTCTGGCTGCTTCCCATATGGATGCCCAACCCTTATTCGAGTTTATCCCTGTTATCAAGGTGATTGTTATCATATATTAATAGAATTATAAAGCGTTTAAAAAATATAAAATTCATGTAAGGGAGGGAGGGGTGATGTATTTAGTTTCACTTGCCACAAAATCTTTGGTAGGCAGATTTTCTCTTTTGAATTCTTTCGTTATCCGTGTTGAGAAATTTAAGAATTCAGTGCTTGTGCATGTGTGATGTTGTTACGAGGCTTCGAGCATGGAGCAACATATATAGTCAAGAATTTTTCACGTTTTCAGGTGCCTCCTATCATTTCCACCGCCCCCAAGTAGGTCTATTTCCACTCCAAATTAAATTTATTATGTCTATTGTTTCCTTCACGGATGATTTATTATTTATTTTTATTTTCACTTGTAATCAAGTTTATTTAATTATGTTTAGAACTTCAGATTTTTCTCCTACAACCCTAGTTTTGGTTTGCATCTGAAGTTCATTTATTCGTTTAGGGTTTTTCCATTCCAAGTTTTGTAAATTTTGTTACCAATTTGGGAAAAAACCGGACATAGGCATTATTATTTCTTCTATGTTGTTGTAATCTAAACTAATTACTTGGGATCCAAAAAAGTAGTGATGAAATCTGGTAGCAATTAACTTCTAATGGAATATTTTGGTAATTGAGTACCATCAAAAAATTAATTTTTTATATGTTACATTAATAGAAGACGTAAATTGTTTTTTAATGTTTTAAAAAGTAAAAATATTTTTTTCTTACTTTTTAAGGTGGTGATAAAATTTAAGACAATTATTAGTCTTAATCAAATTAATAAGTGAATTACTTTTCAAATAAAAATTCTTAAATGCATATCTCCATTCTTCCACCAATCGACCAATATGAAGAATCAATATTACCGAGGAAATTGATTAAAACACTTGTCTATAGAGGGCATGTGTAAAAAATAATAGATTTATAAGTTGTAACATGTTCCAAACGTTGTGACCCAACATGGCAGTCAAAACAATTACTTTGCAACGACTTAAAAGTTCAAAGATTCGTCTTGCAATATCTTTAATCTAATCTTCTTTAGATTCAACTTACTTTCACTTATTTTTCATTCACTTTTCTCCTCAAAGAAGTTAATTTTAATTTTATAATGTTTTGAACATGTGCAAATTCCATACAATTTTAGTTGTTAATTTTTTAAACTAATAACTCACTTAAATTCTCGGGTCTTGTGTTTTTGTCGCGGTGGATTTTTGGAGAAGTTAAGGTAAAGGGTGATTGTTATTTGTATTTTTTTCTTTAATTACATTTGATGACACTATAATGTGTCTCTAATATAGATGCAAGGCGCTTTGGTCAAATAAAGGAGCTTTTCACTCTTAAGGTAGGGAGAGTAAATGTCTTGGGAAAGGAGAGGAAGCTTAAATACTTAGGAAAGGAGAGGAAGCTTAAATACTTAGGAAAGGAGGAGGACCAGTAAGCTAATATGGGTATTATAATCACTGTGACATTTACGGGGCATTAAAACAATTTACACTTCTATTTAAAATGGAGTCTACACTACATTTGAAATGAAATCTTTTGGAGTAAAGCAAGGCTAGATGTAGGATTTCCTCTCCTTGGTCGTTTGGACAATTGGATCAACTAGAAGAGGAAGGGACTAACTTCTTTGCAGCTATTGCTCTTGTTTATAAAGATATTGGATCTACTTGAGTTGAACACTCTCATCCTCCACAAACTAGAATGAACAAACGCTCTGCGCTTACATAACAATAGTATTTAGCTATAACTATAGTTCAATTGGTAGATCAATGTATATTAAATTGAAGGTGAAAATGTTAGCAAACATTTGTACCTTGAAAAATAATTGGTTAATTGCATTTAATTGAAATAGAGTATGAATATTGCTCAAAACCCACCATATGAAAATATGGTAGACCATGCCTTAAATCCAATAACCCTTAGTGCAATTCCCTGCTCACGTACTCCTAAAAGAGCTAATCTTGGGTCTACCCAACATAGAACAAGACTACCCTAAAAATGGGCATGTGGTAATGGATGACGAAGAGTTTACTCAAATCAAATCACTAGGTCAACAACATGATATATGGAATAGAATGATATTTCTAATCTTACTGCAACTACAAGGTGGTTCAAATTCCTCAAGGCTTCTAAGTTTCCAAACTATTTAAATGAGTAGGAGTTTGAGAAAAATGATAATATCATCCTACACAAGCTACGGGAAGCACCCCTTACAAAATTTGAGTGCAATGATGATGTGGGTTTCAATGTCCAGTTTATTACTGAAGAATTGTCAATATCACATTTCATGGATAGGAGCACCATCAGAGAATGTCTTCACATTCTTCCCAAACTCTTCTACAAAGCCTGTGGTTGGATGTTTGGTTTTATTATCATGACTATATGCAAGACCTTATGAATCTAGATAAATATAATGAAAACCAACCATTAGCCTACTAAAAAATGTTAAAGAATAAATCTTCCTTTGAAGATTTCTCTTTTGATGATACAATTGTATACATGTTTGATTCTCTTTATATACAATTGTATAGTTGTATACAAAATACAATATTAGTAACTTGCATTTTGTGTATGAATTCATTTAACAATACTAACTTCTCTGATAAATTATTGGGATTTAATCTCAATGTGGTGAACTAGGTTCAAAGAATCTAGACAACACAAGAGTTTCAAGTGCCTAGATTGGGAGTAAAAGGACAAGAAAACTGTAGCCCAAGATTTAGAAATCCATGAAAGAATATTTTAGTACCGAAGAGATAATTTCATTGTTAAGATCACTTGAGATTCTAAATAAAAAATGAAGAGGATGATTTTAAACTTTGGAATGTACCTTTTAAGGCATTCTTAATGGCTAAAACAACTTATTTCAGCTTTATCTATATGATTAGTTTAGCATATATATTTTTCCAAGTAATATATCTTAGAGAAAACTCCCGAACACTTCTTCTCATTCTGAGGATGGTATCCATGGTAAACCCTAGATTCTTTAGGGCACAAGGTCAGGTCAACAATAAGGCTCAAAGTTATTACAATAATATATTGATTATGAACTCAACATGTCACTTACAGGAATAGAACCCAGGTGGGGAGGATAATGCTCCATCCCTCAACCACTTGGGATAAACCGAGTTGACTATCAATTCAGTATACTATTTGAAGTTGCAACATTTTTCTCTTAAGTTTTAGGTAAATTATGTAAATTTGATTAATTTATTATTACAAAAGTTAATTTAGAAAAAAGGATTTAAACTTCATATATATAGAGAATCAGACTTAAGTTTCATATTGCACAAGAAACCAATATATTGCTAATAAGTTCTTGTTGCTAAATTTCTCATCAAGGAAACTCTAATTATATAGTCTAGACTTTCATTGAAATTGCACTTTCTAGGTTTGATTTATTATGTAAATAACACTATTTGTGATTCTTTGAATAATTGGTTATAAAAATATGAGATTAATTAGTTAATGTGAAAATTGAATATTCAATCAAATATTATTTATATAACATTATTATTTGTTATTCTTTGAATAATTTGGTTATATAAATATGAGATTAATTAGTTACTATGGAAATTGAGTATTAAATCAAATATTGTGATTTGAATTTAAATATCTCAATAAGAAAACCAACTTGACTAACATGAAATTTAGAGAGATTGTCAAACCCATTAAATCGAATCCCAAGGAGGGAAAATGGGAAACCCTAAGTCCCTTCTATGGGGAGCATTTGAATACTAAGGGAGGAAAAGAACACTCATCTTCTCCCTTGTCCATGTTGTTCACTTTTCAATGGCACAAAACAATGGAATAATTGATTTCTAATTTCTTCCTCAAGTTTCCTCTCATCTTGGTAATGCATCATTTGCACAAGTAGGTAGCATCACTACAATATTTAGGAAGTTCATTTTACCTATTTAGGAAGTTCACCCTTACCCCAATGGAAACATTGATCATGAAACATTCATTGCTTGGTTGGGAAAATAATATATCTAGAAATATTGGTTGAACCTACTTCTAATTTATTGATGTTGGAAAACACCCTAGTCGAGAGCCTCTTAAAAACAATGCTTTCCTTACTATAAAGTCTACAACCAAAATAATATGGGGAGGTGGTTTATTTCACTCCCCCCACTATTGGAGAACTATTAGCCAAAGTGGGATCCTATTAAATTTTATGTAAGGATAGTTCAGGGCTAATATTGTTTTGTTCATTAATATTTGCATAGTTAGTCCCCACAATTGGGTGGGCTAGATATCTCTTTTTCTATGTATCAAATTGGTTGGTAAGTAGTCTCAAGCTCCTTATTATGTTGAATGAATTCCTAGCGATGCATGTACAAATTGCAAGAAGGAAGACCACGACTCTCATAGTATTAGCGATAAAGGTAGGGTTATCCTTTAGGGTTTTATCTAATTAGTTCCCCTGTAAAACAACACAGGGATTCAGGAAAAAGGAAAAATATACATAATCAAAACGAAAACAATATACTGGACCAAAAATCATTGAATCATGGTCCAATTTGAAAATGCTCTCATCAACCACTTGAAAATAATGAGGGCTTCGAGGGTAGCTTGATATTAGAATCCAAAATGGTAGTTAATAAAGGTCTTCAATGATAGAAATTCAACTATAGCCAGTGGAACCCTAGTGTGTGAGTAACCAAAGAGAGAAAAAACTAGAAAGCTTTGAAGATTTCAGAATGATGAAGTAGCTTGAATTATATATAGAGAGATATATAAACTTGTATATATATTAAAGTTATTACTATATTACTATATTTACTTATATTAACTACAATCATATATATAAATGATATATATTATATAATTAGGATATAATATAACTATATATTTGAGGGAAATTATATATATATATATATATATATATCAATTGGGTCTAGTTTGTGTGGTTGTGAGGAATGATTTTTATCCTACCCACCTAGGTTCAATTCCCGCAAGTGACATGTTGAGCTCTTAATGAGTATATTGTTGTAATTATCTTAAGCCCTATATTGACAAAGTCGTGAGCTTTTGCAAAATGTGGTTTACCTTGGGTAATGTTACCTCTCCAAGAGGTACTCTACATTTTTCATTTGGCTACGCCATTGTAAGCCCAAGGATGCAAGTTAAAGCCATGTAAACCATAGTGGATGATGATGATGTATAATGGACTCCCAGACTTGGTCTGACCATGATCAGTCTCTGTAGTCCCCATTTCAATGTCTTTCATCCTGGATTGGATTGGAGGCCTTGGAGTGGATCTATTGTAGACACATGAATTGTGTGGAGCCATGAGTCTTATGTAGGGGTGATTGCAGTTTGTGGGGCCTAGTTCGGTCCAATCATGCACACCTATATCTTCCCACATGGTTATAATGTATTGAGTCTGTATGCATCCCTTGGACATGGTGCATATATCATTCATAGTTCACAACATGACAGTCTCACAAAGTGACCATCATCACGTATTTTGAGGCAGGTCATGGATCCCTGGAGGCAAAATACAACATGAACTCAAAATGATTGTAAAATTTTTATGCGCAAAACCCATATTGCACTTTTTGAATTGATGAAGTATTAAGGGAGATATGACCTCTCAAAGTAAAGTCTCCACTCTCTTCTAAATGGGACGTTGAGAACATTTCTCGAGTCAAATGGTCAAATGAAGTGAACGTTGTGGTCTACTAGTCGTTGGAGGATTTTTAGCAAGTCCCGCAAGTGACATGTTGAGCTCTTAATGAGTATATTGTTGTAATCACCTCAAGCCCTATATTGAAAAAGCCTTGAACTTTTGCAAAATGTGGTTTACCTTAGGTAATGTTACCTCTCCAAGAGGTACTCTACATTTTTCATTTGGCTACGCCATTGTAATTTCAAGGATGCAAGTTAAAGCCATGTAAACCATAGTGGATGATGATGTATAATGGACTCCCGGACTTGGTCTGACCATGATTAGTCTCTATAGTCCCCATTTCAATTTATTTTGTCATGGATTAGATTGGATTCATTGGAGTGGATCTATCATAGACACATGAATTGTGTGAAGCCATGAGTCTTATGTAGGGGTGATTGTAGTTTGTGGGGCCTAGTCCGGTCCAGTCATGCACACCTATATCTTTCCACATGGTTATAATGTATTGAGTCTGTATGCATCCCTTGGCCATGGTGCATATATCGTTCATAGTTCACAACATGACAGTCTCACAAAGTGACCATCATCATGTATTTTGAGGCAGGTCATGGATCCCTGGAGGCAAAATACAACAAGAACTCAAAATGATTGTAAAAATTTTATGCGGAAAACCCATATTGCACTTTTTGAATAGATGAAGTATTAAGGGAGATAGGCCCTCTCAAAGTAAAGTCTCCCCTCTCTTCTAAATGGGACGTTGAGAACATTTCCCGAGTCAAATGGTCAAATGAAATGAACGTTGTGGTCTACTAGTCGTTGGAGGATTTTTAGCAAGTCCTGCAAGTGACATGTTGAGCTCTTAATGAGTATATTGTTGTAATCACCTCAAGCCCTGTATTGAAAAATCCTTGAGATTTTGAAAAATGTGGTTTACCTTGGGTAATGTTACTTCTCCAAGAGGTAGTCTACATTTTTCATTTGGCTACAACATGAACTTAAAATGATTGTAAAATTTTTATGTGCAAAACCCATATTGCACTTTTTGAATTGATGAAGTATTAAGGGAGATAAGACCTCTCAAAGTAAAGTCTCCACTCTCTTCTAAATGGGATGTTGAGAACATTTCTCAAGTCAAATGGTCAAATGAAGTGAACGTTGTGGTCTACTAGTCGTTGGAGGATTTTTAGCAAGTCTCGCAAGTGACATGTTGAGCTCTTAATGAGTATATTGTTGTAATCACCTCAAGCCCTATATTGAAAAAGCCTTGAACTTTTGAAAAATGTGGTTTACCTTAGGTAATGTTACCTCTCCAAGAGGTACTCTACATTTTTCATTTGGCTACGCCATTGTAATTTCAAGGATGCAAGTTAAAGCCATGTAAACCATAGTGGATGATGATGTATAATGGACTCCCGGACTTGGTCTGACCATGATTAGTCTCTGTAGTCCCCATTTCAATGTATTTTGTCATGGATTGGATTGGATTCATTGGAGTGGATCTATCATAGACACATGAATTGTGTGAAGCCATGAGTCTTATGTAGGGGTGATTGTAGTTTGTGGGGCCTAGTCCGGTCCAGTCATGCACACCTATATCTTCCCACATGGTTATAATGTATT